>JBAPLH010001377.1:0-123386 GCA_037897445.1 Ceriops zippeliana | reverse complement strand
ACCAAGTTGAATCTTTTTGATTCCAAACACACTTTTTGATAAAAGCGAATAATGAAATTGACATATGTTGTGCTAAACAATGAAGTATATTAATTTAAATCAAACCAGTATTAACACCATTATTACTCCAAATCTGTTTGCATCTATCAGCCAAATGAGTCATTCGTCTTGGATTTCATTTCATGCCAATGTGAACTTATTTAATTACTAAATAAATGAGGACTTTCTAATCACCTTAAGAAAATTATCTCCTCTTCTTCTTGTTACAAGAACTATTTTTTCATTCATTAACCATGAAATAATCTATTGACTCTTTCTTAACGACCATATTCATTACGAAAACAATTTCCATGAATCGTCTATAACATGAATTCCTTCAATTTACAAGAAACAATAACGTTCTTGACCTTGAATTGCATTTCTTATTTGATATTAATTGGTTGAATTCTAAAATATAGAGTACCTCCCATCATTTGTGGTCACCAAGTCGAATCTTTTGATTCCCAACACACTTTTTGATAAAGCGATAATGAAATTGACATAATGTTGCTAGCTCAAACAATGAAGTATATTAATTAAATCAAACGAGTATTAACACCATTATTACTCCAAAGCTGTTTGCGTCTATCAGCCAAATGAGTCATTCGTCTTGGATAGCATTTCATGCCAATGTAAACTTATTTGATTACTAAATAATGAGACTTTCTAATCACCTTAAGATAATTATCTCCTCTTCTTGTTACAAGAACTATTTTTCATTCATTAACCTTGAAATAATCTATTGACTCTTTCTTAACGACCATATTCATTACGAAAACAATTTCCATGAATCGTCTATAACATGAATTCATTCAATTGCAAGAAACAATAACGTTCTTGACCTTGAATTTCATTTCTTATTGATATTAATTGGTTGAATTCTAAAATAAAGAGTACCTCCCATCATTTGTGGTTAGCAAGTCGAATCTTTTGATTCCAAACACACTTTTTGATAAAGCGATAATGAAATTGACATATGTTGCTAAACAATGAAGTATATTAATTAAATCATACAAGTATTAACACTATTATTACTCCAAATCTCTTTGCGTCCATAAGCCAAATGAGTCATTCATCTTGGATTGCATTTCATGATATTTGAACATTTTTAATTACTAAATAATGAAACTTTCTAGTCACCTTAAGCTAATTAGGCTCCACTTCTTGTTACAAGAACTATTTTTCACTCATTACCATGAAATTATCTATTGACTATTTGTTAACGAGTATATTCATTATGAAAACAATTTCCATCAATTGTCTATAACATGAATTCATTCAATTGCGGCAAACAATAGAGTTCTTGATCTTGAATTGCTTTTCTTATTGATATTAATTGGTTGAATTCTAAAATAAAGAGTGCCTCCCATCATTTCTGGTTAGCAGGTCGAATCTTTTGATTCCAAACACACTTTTTGATAAAGCGATAATGAAATTGACATATGTTCCTAAACAACAATGTATATTAATTAAATCAAACAAGCATTAACACCATTGTTACTCCAAATCTTTTTACATCCGTCAGCCAATGGAGTCATTCATCTTGATTTGCATTTCGTGCTAATGTGAGCTTGATTATTTCCTAAATAATGAGCATTTCTAATCACCATAAGCTAATTACGCTCCTCTTCTTGTTACAAGAACTATTTTTCATGGATTGACCATGAAATTATCTGTTGACTCTTTCTTAGCGACTATATTCATTATGAAAACAAATTTCATGAATCGTCTATAACATGAATTCATTCAATTGCAAAAAACAATAGAGTTCTTGATCATAAATTGCATTTCTTATTGATATTAATTTGTTGAATTCTAAAATAAAGAGTACCTCCCATCGTTTGTGGTTAGCAAGTGGAATCTTTTCTTTCCAAACACATTTTTTGATAAAGCGATAATGAAATTGACATATGTTGCTCAACAGTGAAGTATATTAATTAAATCAAACAAGTATTAACATTATTATTATTCCAAATCTGTTTACATCCATCAGCCAAAGGAGTCATTCATCTAGGTTTGCATTTCGTGCTAATGTGAACTTGATTAATTCCTAAATAATGAGAGTTTTTACTCAGTTAAGCTAATTACACTCCTCTTCTTGTTACAAGAACTATTTTTCATGCATTGACCATGAAATTATATGTTGACTCTTTCTTAACGACTATATTCATTATGAAAACAATTTCCATGAATTGTCTATAACATGAATTCATTCAATTGCAGCAAACAATAGAGTTCTTGATCTTGAATTACTTTTCTTATTGATATTAATTGGTTGAATTCTAAAATAAAGAGTGTCTCCCATCATTTCTAGTTAGCTGGTCGAATCTTTTGATTCCTAACACACTTTTTGATAAAGCGATAATGAAATTGACATATGTTGCTAAACAATGAAGTATTTTAATTAAATCAAACAACTATTAACACCATTGTTACTCCAAATCTGTTTACATCCATTAGCCAACGGAGTCATTCATCTTGGTTTGCATTTCATGCTAATGTGAACTGGGTTAATTCCTGAATAATGAGCGTTTCTAATCACCTTAAGCTAATTATGCTCCTCTTCTTGTTACAAGAACTATTTTTCATGCATTAACCATGAAATTATATGTTGACTCTTTATTAACGACTATATTCATAATGAAAACAATTTCCATGAATCGTCTATAACATGAATTCATTCAATTGCAACAAACAATAGTGTTCTTTATCTTGAATTGCTTTTCTTATTGATATTAATTGGTTGAATTCTAAAATAAAGAGTGCCTCCCATCATTTCTGGTTAGCAGGTCGAAATCTTTTGATTCCAAACACAACTTTTTTGATAAAGCGATAATGAAATTGACATATGTTGCTAAGCAACGAAGTTTATTAATTAAATCAAACAAGTATTAACACCATTATTACACCAAATCTGTTTCCATCCATCAGGCAAAGGAGTCATTCATCTTGGTTTGCATTTCATGCTAATGTGAACTTGATTAATTCCTAAATAATGAGCATTTGTAGTCACCTGAAGCTAATTACGCTCCTCTTTTAGTTACAAGAACTATTTTTCATGGATTGACCATGAAATTATATGTTGACTCTTTCTTAACGACTATATTCATTATGAAAACAATTTTCATGAATCGTCTATAACATGAATTCATTCAATTGCAACAACCAATAGAGTTCTTGATCATAAATTGCATTTCTTATTGATTTTAATTTGTTGAATTCTAAAATAAAGATTACCTCCCATCATTTGTGGTTAGCAACTGGAATCTTTTGTTTCCAAACACACTTTTTGATAAAATGATAATGAAATGGACATAAGTGCTAAACAATGAAGTATATTAATTAAATAAAACAAGTATTAACACCATTATTATTCCAAATCTGTTTGCATCCATCAGCCAAATGAGTCATTCATCTTGGATTGCATTTCATGATATGTGAACTTGTTTAATTACTAAATATTGAGACTTTCTAATCACCTTAAGCTAATTAGGCTCCACTTCTTGTTACAAGAACTATTTTTCACTCATTACCATGAAATTATCTATTGACTATTTGTTAACGAGTATATTCATTATGAAAACAATTTCCATGAATTGTCTATAACATGAATTCATTCAATTGCAGCAAACAATAGAGTTCTTGATCTTGAATTGCTTTTCTTATTGATATTAATTGGTTGAATTCTAAAATAAAGAGTGCATCCCATCATTTCTGGTTAGCAGGTTGAATCTTTTGATTCCAAACACACTTTTTGATAAAGAGATAATGAAATTGACATATGTTGCTAAACAACGAAGTATATTAATTAAATCAAACAACTATTAACACCATTGTTACTCCAAATCTGTTTACATCCATCAGCCAACGGAGTCATTCATCTTGGTTTGCATTTCGTGCTAATATGAACATGATTAATTCCTAAATAATGAGCATTTCTAATCACCTTAAGCTAATTACGCTCCTTTTCTTGTTACAAGAACTATTTTTCATGGATTGACCATGAAATTATATGTTGACTCTTTCTTAACGACTATATTCATTATGAAAACAATTTTCATGAATCGTCTATAACATGAATTCATTCAATTGCAACAAACAATAGAGTTCTTGATCATAAATTGCATTTCTTATTGATTTTAATTTGTTGAATTCTAAAATAAAGATTACCTCCCATCATTTGTGGTTAGCAACTGGAATCTTTTGTTTCCAAACACACTTTTTGATAAAATGATAATGAAATTGACATAAGTGCTAAACAATGAAGTATATTAATTAAATAAAACAAGTATTAACACCATTATTATTCCAAATCTGTTTGCATCCATCAGCCAAATGAGTCATTCATCTTGGATTGCATTTCATGATATGTGAACTTGTTTAATTACTAAATATTGAGACTTTCTAATCACCTTAAGCTAATTAGGCTCCTCTTCTTGTTACAAGAATTATTTTTCATTCATTATCCGAGAAATTATCTCTTGAATATTTCTTAACCACTATATTCATTATGAAAACAATTTCCATGAATCGTCTATAACATGAATTCATTCAATTGCAGCAAACAATAGAGTTCTTGATCTTAATTGCATTTCTTATTGATATTAATTGGTTTAATTCTAAAATAAAGAGTGCCTCCCATCATTTTTGGTTAGCAGGTCGAATCTTTTGATTCCAAAAACACTTTTTGATAAAGGGATAATGAAATTGACATATGTTGCTAAACAAGAAAGTATATCAATTAAATCAAACAAGTAGAAACACCATTATTACTCCAAATCTGTTTACATCCATCAGCCAAAGGAGTCATTCATCATGGTTTGCATTTCGTGTTTATGTGAACTTGATTAATTGCTAAATAATGAGCGTTTCTAATCACCTTCAGCTAATTACGATCCTCTTCTTGTTACAAGAAATAGTTTGGAGTTCTTGACCATTAAATTATATGTTGACTCTTTCTTAATGACTATATTCATTACAAAAACAATTTCCATGAATCGTCTATAACATGAATTCATTCAATTGCAACAAATAATAGAGTTCTTGATCTTAAATTGCATTTCTTATTGATATTAATTGGTTGAAATCTAAAATAAAGAGTACCTCCCATCATTTCTGGTTAGCAAGGCTCCTCTTTTGATTCCAAACACTCTTATTGATACGATGATAATGAAATTGACATATGTTGCTAAACAACAAAGTATATTAATTAAATCAAACAAGTATTAACACCATTATTACTCCAAATCTGTTTACATCCATCAGCCAAATGAGTCATTCAGCTTGGATTGCATTTCATGCCAATGTGAACTTGTTTAATTCCTAAATAATACGACTTTTTAATCACCTCAAGCTAATTAGGCTCCTCTTATTGTTACAAGAACTATTTTTCATGCATCGACCATGAAATTATAAGTTGACTCTTTCTTAACGACTATATTCATTATGAAAACAATTTCCATGAATCGTCTATAACATGAATTCATTCAATTGCAACAAACAATAGTGTTGTTGATCTTGAATTGCTTTTCTTATTGATATTAATTGGTTGAATTCTAAAATAAAGATTGCCTCCCATCATTTTTGCTTAGCAGGTTGAATCTTTTGATTCCAAACACACTTGTTGATAAAGCGATAATGAAATTGACATATGTTGCTAAATAATGAAGTATATTAATTAAATCAAACAAGTATTAACACCATTATTACTCCAAATCTGTTTGTGTCCATCAGCCAAATGAGTCATTCATCTTGGATTGCATTTCATGATATGTGAACTTGTTTAATTACTAAATATTGAGACTTTCTAATCACTTTAAGCTAATTAGGCTCCTCTTCTTGTTACAAGAACTATTTTTCATTCATTAACCATGAAATTATCGCTTAACTATTTCTTAACAACTATATTCATTATGAAAACAATTTCTATGAATCGTCTATAACATGAATTCATTCAATTGCAACAAACAGTAGAGTTATTGATCATAAATTGCATTTCTTATTGATATTAATTTGTTGAATTCTAAAAAAAAGAGTACTCCCTTCATTTGTGGTTAACAAGTGGAATCTTTTGTTTCCAAACACACTTTTTGATAAAATGATAATAAAATTGACATATGTTGCGAAACAATGAAGTATATTAATTAAATGAAACAAGTATTAACACCATTAATACACAAAATCTGTTTCCATCCATCAGGCAAAGGAGTCATTCATCTTGGTTTGCATTTCATGCTAATGTGAACTTGATTAATTCCTAAATAATGAGCATTTGTAGCCACCTGAAGCTAATTACGCTCCTCTTTTAGTTACAAGAACTATTTTTCATGGATTGACCATGAAATTATATGTTGACTCTTTTTTAACGACTATATTCATTATGAAAACAATTTCCAGGAATCGTCTATAACATGAATTCATTCAATTGCAACAAACAATAGTGTTCTTGATCTTGAATTGCTTTTCTTATTGATATTAATTGGTTGAATTCTAATATAAAGAGAGCCTCCCATCATTTCTGGTTAGCAGGTCAAATCTTTTGATTTCAAACACACTTTTTGATAAAGCGATAATTAAATTGACATATGTTGCTAAACAACGAAGTATATTAATTAAATCAAACAAGTATTAATACCATTATTACTCCAAATCTGTTTACATCCATCAGCCAATGGAGTCATTCATCTTGATTTGCATTTCATCCTAATGTGAACTTGATTAATTCCTAAATAATGACATTTGTAGTCACCTGAAGCTAATTACGCTCCTCTTTTAGTTGCAAGAACTATTTTTCATGGATTGACCATGAAATTATATGTTGACTCTTTCTTAACGACTATATTCATTATGAAAACAATTTCCATGAATCGTTTATAACATGAATTCATTCAATTGCAACAAACAATAGTGTTGTTGATCTTGAATTGCTTTTCTTATTGATATTAATTGGTTGAATTCTAAAATAAAGAGTGCCTCCCATCATTTCTGGTTAGCAGGTCGAATCTTTTGATTCCAAACACACTTTTTGATAAAGCGATAATGAAATTGACATAGGTTGCTAAATAATGATGCATATTAATTAAATCAACCAAGTATGAACACCATTATTACTCCAAATCTGTTTGCGTCCATCAGCCAAATGAGTCATTCATCTTGGATTGCATTGCATGATATGTGAACATGTTTAATAACTAAATAATGACACTTTCTAATCACCTTAAGATAATTAGGCTCCACTTCATGTTACAAGAACTATTTTTCATTCATTAACCATCAAATTATCTATTGACTATTTGTTAACGACTATATTCATTATGAAAACAATTTCCATGAATTGTCTATAACATGAATTCATTCAATTGCAGGTCGAATCTTTTGATTGCAATGACACTTTTTGATAAAGCGATAATGAAATTGACATATGTTACTAAACAACAAAGTATATTAATTAAATCAAACAAGTGTGAACACCATTATTACTCAAAATCTTTTTACATCCATCAGCCAAAGGAGTCATTCAACTTGGTTTGCTTTTCGTGCTAATGTGAACCTGATTAATTCCTAAATAATGAGCGTTTCTAATCACCTTAAGCTAATTATGCACCTCTTCTTGTTACAAGAACTATTTTTCACGCATTAACCATGAAATTATCTGTTGACTCTTTCTTAACGACTATATTCATTATGAAAATAATTTCCATGAATTGTCTACAACATGAATTCATTTAATTGCAACAAACAATAGAGTTCTTGATCTTAAATTGCATTTCTTATTGATATTAATTGGTTGAATTCTAAAATAAAGAGTACCTGCCATCATGTCTGGTTAGCAAGGCTCCTCTTTTGATTCGAAACACACATTTTGATACGGTGGTAATGAAATTGTCATATGTTGCTAAACAACGAAGTATATTAATTAAATCAAACAAGTATTAACACCATTATTACTCCAAATCTGTTTACATCCATCCGCCAAAGGAGTCATTCATCTGGGTTTGCATTTCGTGCTAACGTGCACTTGATTAATTCCTAAATAATGAGAGTTTCTACTCACCATAAGTTAATTACGCTCCTCTTCTTATTACAACAATTATTTTTCATGCATTGACCATGAAATTATATGCTGACTATTTCTTAAAAACTATATTCATTACGAAAACAATTTCCATGAATCGTCTATAACATGAATTCATTCAATTGCAACAAACAATAGTGTTCTTGATCTTGAATTGCATTTCCTATTGATATTAATTGGTTGAATTCTAACATAAAGAGTACCTCCCATTATTTCAAGTTAGCAAGGCTCCTCCTTTGATTCCAAACACACTTTTTGATACGGTGATAATGAAATTGACATATGTTGCTAAATAACGAAGTATATTAATTAAATCAAACAAGTATTAACATCATTGATACTCCAAATCTGTTTACATCCATCAGCCAACGGAGTCATTCATCTTGGTTTGCATTTCATGCTAATGTGAACTTGATTAATTCCTATATAATGAGCGTTTCTAATCACCTTAAGCTAATGATGCTCCTCTTCTTGTTAGAAGAATTATTTTTCATCGATTGACCATGAAATTATATGTTGACTCTTTCATAACGACTATATTCATTATGAAAACAATTTTCATGAATCGTCTATAACATGAATTCATTCAATTGCAACAAACAATAGTGTTCTTGATCTTGAATTGCTTTTCTTATTGATATTAATTGGTTGAATTCTAAAATAAAGAGCACCTCCCATCATTTGTGGTTAGCAAGTGGAATCATTTGTTTCCAAACACACTTTTTGATAAAGCGATAATGAAATTGACATATGTTGCTAAACAACAAAGTATATTAATTAAATCAAACAAGTATTAACACCATTATTACTCCAAATCTGTTTACATCGATCAGCCAAAGGAGTCATTCAATTGGGTTTGCATTTCGTGCTAATGTGAACTTGATTAATTCCTAAATAATGAGAGTTTCTACTCACCTTAAGCTAATTATGCTCCTCTTCTTGTTACAAGAACAATTTTTCACGCATTGACCATGAAATTATATGTTGACTCTTTCTTAACAACTATATTCATTATGGAAACAATTTCCATGAATCGTCTGTAACATGAATTCATTCAATTGCAACAAACAATAGAGTTCTTGATCTCGAACTGCATTTCCTATTGATATTAATTGGTTGAATTCTAACATAAAGTGTACCTCCCATCATTTCTGGTTAGCAAGGCTCCTCTTTTGATTCCAAACATACTTTTTGATAAAGTGATAATGAAATTGACATATGTTGCTAAACAACGAAGTATATTAATTAAATCAAACAAGTATTAATACCATTATTACTCCAAATCTGTTTACATCCATCAGCCAAAGGAGTCATTCATCTGGGTTTGCATTTCGTGCCAATGTGAGCTTGATTAATTCCTAAATAATGAGAGTTTCTACTCACCTTAAGCTAATTACACTCCCCTTCTGGTTACAAGAACAATTTTTCATGCATTGACCATGAAATTATATGTTGACTCTTTCTTAACGACTATATTCATTATGAAAACAATTTCCATGAATCGTCTAGAACGTGAATTCATTCAATTGCAACAAACAATAATGTTCGTGATCTTGAATTGCTTTTCTTATTGATATTAATTGGTTGAATTCTAAAATAAGGAGTGCCTCCCATCATTTCTGGTTAGCAGGTCGAATGTTTTGATTCCAAACACACTTTTTGATAAACCGATAATGAAATTGACATATGTTGCTAAACAACGAAGTATATTAATTAAATCAAACAAGTATTAACACCATTGATACTCCAAATCTGTTTACATCCATCAGCCATCGGAGTCATTCATCTTGGTTTGCATTTTGTGCTAGTGTGAACTTGATTAATTCCTAAATAATGAGCGTTTCTAATCATCTTAAGCTAATTACGCTCCTCTTCTTATTAGAAGAATTATTTTTCTTGGATTGACCATGAAATTATATGTTGACTCTTTCTTAACGACTATATTCATTATGAAAACAATTTTCATGAATTGTCTATAACATGAATTCATTCAATTGCAAGAAACAATAGAGTTCTTGATCACAAAGTGCATTTCTTATTGATATTAATTGGTTGAATTCTAAAATAAAGAGTACCTCCCATCATTTGTGGTTAGCAAGTGGAATCATTTGTTTCCAAACACACTTTTTGATAAAGTGATAATGAAATTGACATATGTTGCTAAACAACGAAGTATATTAATTAAATCAAACAAGTATTAACACCATTATTACTCCAAATCTGTTTACATCCATCAGCCAACGGAGTCATTCATCTTGGTTTGCATTTCGTGCTAATGTGAGCTTGATTAATTCCTAAATAATGAGCGTTTCTAATCACCTTAAGCTAATTATGCTCCTCTTCTGGTTATAAGAACTATTTTTCATGGATTGACCATGAAATTATATGTTGACTCTTTCTTAAAGACTATATTCATTATGAAAACAATTTCCATGAATCGTCTATAACATGAATTCATTCAATTGCAACAAACAATAGTGTTCTTGATCTTGAATTGCTTTTCTTATTGATATTAATTGGTTGAATTCTAAAATAAAGAGTGCCTCCCATCATTTCTGGTTAGCAGGTCGAATCATTTGATTTCAAACACACTTTTTGATAAAGCGATAATGAAATTGACATATGTTGCTAAACAACATAGTATCTTAATTAAATCAAACAAGTATTAACACCATTATTACTCCAAATCTGTTTACATCCACGGAGTCATACATCTTGGCTTGCATTTCGTTCTAATGTGAACTTGATTAATTTTTAAATAATGAGCGTTTCTAATCACCTTAAGCTAATTTTACTCCTCTTCTTATTACAAGAACTATTTTTCATGCATTGACCATTAAATTATATGTTGACTCTTTCTTAACGACTATATTCATTATGAAAACAATTTCCATGAATCGTCTATAACATGAATTCATTGAATTACAACAAACAATAGCGTTCTTGATCTTGAATTGCTTTTGTTATTGATATTAATTGGTTGAATTATAAAATAAAGAGTGCCTCCCATCATTTCTGGTTAGCAGGTCGAATCTTTTGATTTCAAACACACTTTTCGATAAAGCAATAATGAAATTGACATATGTTGCTAAACAACATAGTATCTTAATTAAATCAAACAAGTATTAACCCCATTATTACTCCAAATCTGTTTACATCCACAGAGTCATTCATCTTGGTTTGCATTTCTTTCTAATGTGAACTTGATTAATTCCTAAATAATGAGCGTTTCTAATCACCTTAAGCTAATTTTACTCCTCTTCTTGTTACAAGAACTATTTTTGATGCATTGACCATGAAATTATATGTTGAGTCTTTCTTAACGACTATATTCATTATGAAAACAATTTCCATGAATCGTCTAGAACGTGAATTCATTCAATTGCAACAAACAATAGTGTTCGTCATCTTGAATTGCTTTTCTTATTGATATTAATTGGTTGAATTCTAAAATAAGGAGTGCCTCCCATCATTTCTAGTTAGCAAGTCGAATCTTTTGATTTCAAACACACTTTTTGATAAACCGATAATGGAATTGACATATGTTGCTAAACAACGAAGTATATTAATTAAAGCAAACAAGCATTAACACCATTATTACTCAAAATCTGTTTACATCCACGGAGTCATTCACCTTCGTTTGCATTTCGTTCTAATGTGAACTTGATTATTTCCTAAATAATGAGAGTTTCTACTCACCCACCTTATGCTAATTACGCTCCTCTTCTTGTTACAAGAACTATTTTTCACGCATTGACCACAAAACTATATGTTAACTATTTCTTAAGGACTATATTCATTATGAAAACAATTTCCATAAATCCTCTATAACATGAATTCATTCAATTGCAACAAACAATAGTGTTCTTGATCTTGAATTGCTTTTGTTATTGATATTAATTGGTTGAATTGTAAAATAAAGAGTGCCGCCCATCATTTCTGGTTAGCAGGTCGAATCTTTTGATTTCAAACACACTTTTTGATAAAGCGATAATGAAATTGACATATGTTGCTAAACAACGTAGTATATTAATTAAATCAAACAAGTATTAACACCATTATTACTCCAAATCTGTTTGCGTCCATCAGCCAAAAGAGTCATTTGTCTTGGATAGCATTTCATGCCAATGTGAACTTGTTTAATTACTAAATAATGGGACTTTCTAATCACCTCAAGCTAATTAGGCTCCTCTTCTTGTTACAAGAACAATTTTTCATGCATTCACCATGAAATTATCTATTGACTATTTCTTAACGACTATATTCATTATGAAAACAATTTCCATGAATCGTCTATAACATGAATTCATTCAATTGCAACAAACAATAGAGTTCCTAATCTTAAATTGCATTTCTTATTGATATTAATTGGTTGAATTCTAAAATAAAGAGTACCTCCCACCATTTCTAGTTAGCAAGGCTCCTCTTTTGATTGCTAACGCACTTTTTGATACGGTGATAATGAAATTGACATATGTTGCTAAACAATGAAGTATATTAATTAAATCAAACAATTATTAACACCATTGTTACTCCAAATCTGTTTACATCCATTAGCCAAAGGAGTCATTCATCTGGGTTTGCATTTCGTGCCAATGTGAACTTGATTAATTCCTAAATAATGAGAGTTTCTACTCACCTTAAGCTAATTACACTCCCTTCTGGTTACAAGAACAATTTTTCATGCATTGACCATGAAATTATATGTTGACTCTTTCTTAACGACTATATTAATTATGAAAACAATTTCCATGAATCGTCTAGAACATGAATTCATTCAATTGCAACAAACAATAGTGTTCGTCATCTTGAATTGCTTTTCTTATTGATATTAATTGGTTGAATCCTAAAATAAGGAGTGCCTCCCATCATTTCTGGTTAGCAGGTCGAATCTTTTGATTCCAAACACACTTTTTGATAAACCGATAATGAAATTGACATATGTTGCTAAACAACGAAGTATATTAATTAAATCAAACAAGTATTAACACCATTGATACTCCAAATGTGTTTACATCCATCAGCCAACGTAGTCATTCATCTTGGTTTTCATTTCGTGCTAATGTGAACTTGATTAATTCCTAAATAATGAGCGTTTCTAATCACCTTAAGCTAATTACGCTCCTCTTCTTGTTAGAAGAATTATTTTTCATGGATTGACCATGAAATTATATGTTGACTCTTTCTCAACGACTATATTCGTTATGAAAACAATTTTCATGAATCGTCTATAACATAAATTCATTCAATTGGAACAAACAATAGAGTACTTGATCACAAATTGCAGTTCTTATTGATATTAATTGGTTGAATTCTAAAATAAAGAGTACCTCCCATCATTTGTGGTTAGCAAGTGGAACCTTTTGTTTCCAAACACACTTTTTGATAAAGCGATAATGAAATTGACATATGTTGCTAAACAACAAAGTATATTAATTAATTCAATCACGTATTAACACCATTATTACTCCAAATCTGTTTACATCCATCAGCCAAAGGAGTCATTCAATTGGGTTTGCATTTCGTGCTAATGTGAACTTGATTAATTCCTAAATAATGAGAGTTTCTACTCACCCACCTTATGCTAATTACGCTCCTCTTCTTGTTACAAGAACTATTTTTCACGCATTGACCACAAAACTATATGTTGACTTTTTCTTAACGACTATATTCATTATGAAAACAATTTCCATAAATCCTCAATAACATGAATTCATTCAATTGCAACAAACAATAGTGTTCTTGATCTTGAATTGCTTTTGTTATTGATATTAATTTGTTGAATTCTAAAATAAAGAGTGTCGCCCATCATTTCTGGTTAGCAGGTCGAATCTTTTGATTTCAAACACACTTTTTGATAAACCGATAATGAAATTGACATATGTTGCTAAACAACATAGAGTTCCTAATCTTAAATTGCATTTCTTATTGATATTAATTGGTTGAATTCTAAAATAAAGAGTCCCTCCCACCATTTCTAGTTAGCAAGGCTCCTCTTTTGATTGCTAACGCACTTTTTGATACGGTGATAATGAAATTGACATATGTTGCTAAACAACGAAGTATATTAATTTTAATCAAAACAAGTATTAACACCATTGTTACTCCAAATCTGTTTACATCCATCAGCCAAAGGATTCATTCATCTGGGTTTGCATTTTGTGCTAATGTGAACTTGATTAATTCATATATAATGAGAGTTTATACTCTCATTAAGCTAATTACACACCCCTTCTTGTTGCAAGAACTATTTTTCATGCATTGACCATGAAATTATATGTTGACTCTTTCTTAACGACTATATTCATTATGAAAACAATTTCCATGTATTGTCTATAACATGAATTCATTCAAATGCAACAAACAATAGAGTTCTTGATCTTAAATTGCATTTCTTATTGATATTAATTGGTTGAATTCTAAAATAAAGAGTACCTCCCATCATTTGTGGTTAGCAAGTCGGTGCTTATGATTCCAAACACGCTTTTTGATAAAGCGATAATTAAATTGACATATGTTGCTAAATAATGAAGTATATTAATTAAATCAAACAAGTATTAACACCATTACTACTCCAAATCTGTTTGCATCCATCAGCCAAATGTGTCATTCATCTTGTATTGAATTTCATGCCAATGTGAACTTGTTTAGTTCCTAAATAATGAGACTTTTTAATGACCTCAAGCAAATTAGGCTCCTCTTCTTGTTACAAGAACTATTTTTCATGCACTAACCATTAAATTATCTGTTGACCCCTTCTTAACGTCTATATTCATTATGGAAACAATTTTCATGAATCGTCTATAATATGAATTCATTCAATTGCAAAAAACAATAGAGTTCTTGATCTCGAATTGCATTTCCTATTGATATTAATTGGTTGAATTCTAACATAAAGAGTACCTACCATTATTTCAAGTTAGCAAGGCTCCTCCTTTGATTCCAAACACACTTTTTGATACGGTGATAATGAAATTGACATATGTTGCTAAACAACGATGTATATTAATTAAATCAAACAAGTATTAGCACCATTATTACTCCAAATGTTTTTGGGTCCATCAGCCAAATGTGTTATTCATCTTGGATAGCATTTCATGCCAATGTGAAATTATTTAATTACTAAATAATGAGACTTTCTAAACATCTTAAGCTAATTAGGCTCCTCTTCTTGTTACAAGAACTATTTTTCATGCATTAACCATTAAATTATCTGTTGACCCCTTCTTAACGGCTACATTCATTATGAAAACAATTTCCATGAATTGTCTATAACATGAATTCATTCAATTGCAACAAACAATAGAGTTCTTGATCTCGAATTGCATTTCCTATTGATATTAATTGGTTGAATTCTAACATAAAGTGTACCTCCCATCATTTCTGGTTAGCAAGGCTCCTCTTTTGATTCCAAACGTACTTTTTGATAAAGTGATAATGAAATTGACATATGTTGCTAAACAACGAAGTATATTAATTAAATCAAACAAGTATTAACACCATTATTACTCCAAATCTGTTTACATCCATCAGCCAAAGGAGTCATTCATCTGGGTTTGCATTTCGCGCCAATGTGAACTTGATTAATTCCAAAATAATGAGAGTTTCTACTCACCTTAAGCTAATTACACTCCCCTTCTGGTTACAAGAACAATTTTTCATGCATTGACCATGAAATTATATGTTGACTCTTTCTTAACGACTATATTCATTATGAAAACAATTTCCATGAATCGTCTAGAAAATGAATTCATTCAATTGCAACAAACAATAGTGTTCGTCATCTTGAATTTCTTTTCTTATTGATATTAATTGGTTGAATTCTAAAATAAGGAGTGCCTCCCATCATTTCTGGTTAGCAGGTCGAATCTTTTGATTCCAAACACACTTTTTGATAAACCGATAATGAAATTGACATATGTTGCTAAACAACGAAGTATATTAATTACATCAAACAAGTATTAACACCATTGATACTCCAAATCTGTTTACATCCATCAGCCAACGTAGTCATTCATCTTGGTTTGCATTTCGTGCTAATGTGAACTTGATTAATTCCTAAATAATGAGCGTTTCTAATCACCTTAAGCTAACTACGCTCCACTTCTTGTTAGAAGAATTATTTTTCATGGATTGACCATGAAATTATATGTTGACTCTTTCTCAACGACTATATTCGTTATGAAAATAATTTTCATGAATCGTCTATAAGATAAATTCATTCAATTGCAACAAACAATAGAGTACTTGATCAGAAATTGCAGTTATTATTGATATTAATTGGTTGAATTCTAAAATAATGAGTACCTCCCATCATTTGTGGTTAGCAAGTGGAACCTTTTGTTTCCAAACACACTTTTTGATAAAGCGATAATGAAATTGACATATGTTGCTAAACAACAAAGTATATTAATTAATTCAATCAAGTATTAACACCATTATTACTCCAAATCTGTTTACATCCACCAGCCAAAGGAGTCATTCAATTGGGTTTGCATTTCGTGCTAATGTGAACTTGATTAATTCCTAAATAATGAGAGTGTCTACTCACCTTAAGCTAATTATGCTCCTCTTCTTGTTACAAGAACAATTTTTCACGCATTGACCATGAAATTATATGTTGACTCTTTCTTAACAACTATATTCATTATGAAAACAATTTCCATGAATCGTCTGTAACATGAATTCATTCAATTACAACAAACAATAGTGTTCCTGATCTTGAATTGCTTTTCTTATTGATATTAATTGGTTGAATTCTAAAATAAGGAGTGTCGCCCATCATTTCTGGTTAGCAGGTCGAATCTTTTGATTTCAAACACACTTTTTGATAAACCGATAATGAAATTGACATATGTTGCTAAACAACAAAGTATATTAATTAAATCAAACAAGTATTAACACCTTTAATACTCCAAATCTGTTTACATCCATCAGCCAACGTAGTCATTCATCTTGGTTTGCATTTCGTGCTAATGTGAACTTGATTAATTCCTAAATAATGAGCGTTTCTAATCACCTTAAGCTAATTACGCTCCTCTTCTTGTTAGAAGAATTATTTTTCATGGATTGACCATGAAATTATATGTTGACTCTTTCTCTCAACGACTATATTCGTTATGAAAACAATTTTCATGAATCGACTATCACATGAATTCATTCAATTGCAACAAACAATAGAGTACTTGATCACAAATTCAAGTTCTTATTGATATTAATTGGTTGAATTCTAAAATAAAGAGTACCTCCCATCATTTGTAGTTAGCAAGTGGAACCTTTTGTTTCCAAACACACTTTTTGATAAAGTGATAATGAAATTCACATATGTTGCTAAACAAAGAAGTATATTAATTAAATCAAACAAGTATTAACACCATTATTACTCCAAATCTGTTTACATCCATCAGCCAACAGAGTCATTCATCTTAGTTTGCATTTCGTGCTATTGTGAAATTGATTAATTCCTAAATAATGAGCGTTTCTAATCACCTTAAGCTAATTATGCTCCTCTTCTGGTTATAAGAACTATTTTTCATGGATTGACCATGAAATTATATGTTGACTCTTTCTTAAAGACTATATTCATTATGAAAACAATTTCCATGAATCGTCTATAAGATGAATTCATTCAATTGCAACAAACAATAGTGTTCTTGATCTTGAATTGCTTTTCTTATTGATATTAATTGGTTGAATTCTAAAATAAGGAGTGCCTCCCATCATTTCTGGTTAGCAGGTAGAATCTTTTGATTTCAAACACACACTTTTTGATAAAGGGATAATGAAATTGACATATGTTGCTAAACAACGAAGTATATTAATTAAATCAAACAAGCATTAACACCATTATTACTCCAAATCTGTTTACATCCACGGAGTCATTCATCTTCGTTTGCATTTCGTTCTAATGTGAACTTGATTAATTCCTAAATAAAGAGAGTTTCTACTCACTTGATGCTAATTACGCTCCTCTTCTTGCTACAAGAACTATTTTTCACGCATTGACCATGAAACTATATGTTGACTATTTCTTAACGACTATATTCATTATGAAAACAATTTCCGTGAATCGTCTATAACATGAATTCATTCAATTGCAACAAACGATAGTGTTGATCTTGAATTGCTTTTCTTATTGATATTAATTGGTTGAATTCTAAAATAAAGAGTGCCTCCCATCATTTCTAGTTAGCAGGTCGAATCTTTTGATTTCAAACACAGTTTTTGATAAAGCGATAATGAAATTGACATATGTTGCTAAACAATATAGTATCTTAATTAAATCAAACAAGTATTAAGACCATTATTACTCCAAACCTGTTTACATCCACGGAGTCATTCATCTTGGTTTGCATTTCGTTCTTATGTGAACTTGATTAATTTTTAAATAATGAGCGTTTCTAATCACCTTAAGCTAATTTTACTCCTCGTCTTATTACAAGAACTATTTTTCATGCATTGACCATGAAATTATATGTTGAGTCTTTCTTAACAACTATATTCATTATGAAAACAATTTCCATGAATTGTCTATAACATGACTTCATTCAATTGCAACAAACAATAGAGTTCTTGATCTTAAATTGCATTTCTTATTGATATTAATTGGTTTAATTCTAATATAAATAGTACCTCCCATCATTTGTGTTTTGCAAGTCGAATCTTTTGATTCCAAACACACTTTTTGATAAAGCGATAATGAAATTGACATATGTTGCTAAACAATGAAGCATATTAAGTAAATCAATTAAGTATTAACACCATTATTACTCCAAATCTGTTTGCGTCCATCAGCCAAATGAGTCTTTCGACTTGGATTGCATTTCATGATATGTGAACATGGTTAATTACTAAATAATGAGAATTTCTAATCACCTTAAGCTAATTAGGCTCCACTTCCTGTTGCAAGAACTATTTTTCTTTCATTAACCATGAAATTATCTATTGACTATTTGTTAACGACTATATTCATTATGAAAACAATTTCCATGAATCGTCTATAACATGAATTCATTCAATTGCAGCAAACAATAGAGTTCTTGATCTTGAATTGCTTTTCTTATTGATATTAATTGGTTGAATTCTAAAATAAAGAGTGCCTCCCATCATTTCTGGTTAGCAGGTCAAATCCTTTGATTTCAAACACACTTTTTGATAAAGTGATAATTAAATTGACATATGTTGCTAAACAACGAAGTATATTAATTAAATCAAACAAGTATTAACACCATTATTACTCCAAATCCGTTTACATCCATCAGCCAAAGGAGTCATTCATCTGGGTTTGCATTTCGTGCCAATGTGAGCTTGATTAATTCCTAAATAATGAGGGTTTCTACTCACCTTAAGCTAATTACACTCCCCTTCTGGTTACAAGAACAATTTTTCATGCATTGACCATGAAATTATATGTTGACTCTTTCTTAACGACTATATTCATTATGAAAACAATTTCCATGAATTGTATAGAACATGAATTCATTCAATTGCAACAGACAATAGTGTTCGTGATCTTGAATTGCTTTTCTTATTGATATTAATTGGTTGAATTCTAAAAGAAGGAGTGGCTCCCATCATTTCTGGTTAGCAGGTCGAATCGAATCTTTTGATTTCAAACACACTTTTTGATAAAGGGATAATGAAATTGACATATGCTGCTAAATAACGAAGTATATTAATTAAATCAAACAAGCATTAACACCATTATTACTCCAAATCTATTTACATCCACGGAGTCATTCCTCTTCGTTTGCATTTCGTTCTAATGTGAACTTGATTACTTCCTAAATAATGAGAGTTTCTACTCACCTTATGCCAATTAGGCTCCACTTCCTGTTGCAAGAACTATTTTTCATTCATTAACCATGAAATTATCTATTGACTATTTGTTAACGACTATATTCATTATGAAAACAATTTCCATGAATCGTCTATAACATGAATTCATTCAATTGCAGCAAACAATAGAGTTCTTGATCTTGAATTGCTTTTCTTATTGATATTAATTGGTTGAATTCTAAAATAAAGAGTGCCTCCCATCATTTCTGGTTAGCAGGTCGAATCTTTTGATTTCAAACACACTTTTTGACAAAGTGATAATTAAATTGACATATGTTGCTAAACAACGAAGTATATTAATTAAATCAAACAAGTATTAACACCATTGTTACTCCAAATCTGTTTACATCCAACAGCAAACAGAGTCATTCATCTTGGTTTGCATTTCCTGCTAATGTGAACTTGATTAATTCCTAAATAATGAGCGTTTCTAATCACCTTAATCTAATTATGCACCTCTTCTTGTTATAAGAACTATTTTTCATGGATTGACCATGAAATTATATGTTGACTCTTTCTTAACGACTATATTCATTATGAAAACAATTTTCATGAATCGTCTATAACATGAATTCATTCAATTGAAACAAACAATAGTGTTCTTGATCTTCAATTGCTTTTCTTATTGGTATTAATTGGTTGAATTCTAAAATAAAGAGTGCTTCCCATCATTTCTGGTTAGCAGGTCGAATCTTTTGATTTCAAACACACTTTTTGATAAAGTGATAATTAAATTGACATATGTTGCTAAACAACAAAGTATATTAATTAAATCAAACAAGTATTAACACCATTGTTACTCCAAATCTGTTTACATCTAACAGCAAACAGAGTCATTCATCTTGGTTTGCATTTCATGCTAATGTGAACTTGATTAATTCCTAAATAATGAGCGTTTCTAATCACCTTAAGCTAATTATGCTCCTCTTCTTGTTACAAGAACTATTTTTCATGGATTGACCATGAAATTATGTGTTGACTCTTTCTTAACGACCATATTCATTATGAAAACAATTTTCATGAATCGTCTATAACATGAATTCATTCAATTGCAACAAACAATAGTGTTCTTGATCTTGAATTGCTTTTCTTATTGATATTAATTGGGTGAATTCTAAAATAAAGAGTGCCTCCCATCATTTCTGGTTAGCAAGTCGAATCTTTTGATTTCAAACACACTTTTTGATAAAGCGATAATTAAATTGACATATCTTACTAAACAACGAAGTATATTAATTAAATCAAACAAGTATTAACACCATTGTTACTCAAAATCTGTTTACATCCGTCAGCCAACGTAGTCATTCATCTTGGTTTGCATTTCCTGCTAATGTGAACTTGATTAATTCCTAAATAATGAGCGTTTCTAATCACCTTAATCTAATTACGCACCTCTTCTTGTTATAAGAACTATTTTTCATGGATTGACCATGAAATTATATGTTGACTCTTTCTTAACGACTATATTCATTATGAAAACAATTATCATGAATCGTCTATAACATGAATTCATTCAATTGCAACAAACAATAGTGTTCTTGATCTTCAATTGCTTTTCTTATTGATATTAATTGGTTGAATTCTAAAATAAAGAGTGCCTCCCATTATTTCTGGTTAGCAGGTCGAATCTTTTGATTTCAAACACACTTTTTGATAAAGCGATAATGAAATTGACATATGTTGCTAAACAATGAAGCATATTAAGTAAATCAAACAAGTATTAACACCATTATTACTCCAAATCTGTTTGCGTCCATCAGCCAAATGAGTCTTTCGACTTGGATTGCATTTCATGATATGTGAACATGGTTAATTACTAAAGAATGAGACTTTCTAATCACCTTAAGCTAATTAGGCTCGACTTCCTGTTGCAAGAACTATTTTTCATTCATTAACCATGAAATTATCTATTGACTATTTGTTAACGATTATATTCATTATGAAAACAATTTCCATGAATCGTCTATAACATGAATTCATTCAATTGCAGCAAACAATAGAGTTCTTGATCTTGAATTGCTTTTCTTATTGATATTAATTGGTTGAATTCTAAAATAAAGAGTGCCTCCCATCATTTCTGGTTAGCAGGTCGAATCATTTGATTTCAAACACAGTTTTTGATAAAGCGATAATGAAATTGACATATGTTGCTAAACAACATAGTATATTAATTAAATCAAACAAGTATTAACACCATTATTACTCCAAATCTGTTTGCGACCATCAGCCAAATGTGTTATTCATCTTGGATAGCATTTCATGCCAATGTGAAATTATTTAATTACTAAATAATGAGACTTTCTAAACATCTTAAGCTAATTAGGCTCCTCTTCTTGTTACAAGAACTATTTTTCATGCATTAACCATTAAATTATCTGTTGACCCCTTCTTAACATCTATATTCATTATGAAAACAATTTCCATGAATCATCTATGACATGAATTCATTCAATTGCAACAAACAATAGAGTTCTTGATCTCGAATTGCATTTCCTATTGATATTAATTGGTTGAATTCTAACATAAAGTGTACCTCCCATCATTTCTGGTTAGCAAGGCTCCTCTTTTGATTCCAAACGTACTTTTTGATACAATGATAATGAAATTGACATATGTTGCTAAACAACGAAGTATATTAATTAAATCAAACAAGTATTAACACCATTATTACTCCAAATCCGTTTACATCCATCAGCCAAAGGAGTCATTCATCTGGGTTTGCATTTCGTGCCAATGTGAGCTTGATTAATTCCTAAATAATGAGGGTTTCTACTCACCTTAAGCTAATTACACTCCCCTTCTGGTTACAAGAACAATTTTTCATGCATTGACCATGAAATTATATGTTGACTCTTTCTTAACGACTATATTCATTATGAAAACAATTTCCATGAATCGTATAGAACATGAATTCATTCAATTGCAACAGACAATAGTGTTCATGATCTTGCATTGCTTTTCTTATTGATATTAATTGGTTGAATTCTAAAAGAAGGAGTGGCTCCCATCATTTCTGGTTAGCAGGTCGAATCGAATCTTTTGATTTCAAACACACTTTTTGATAAAGGGATAATGAAATTGACATATGCTGCTAAATAACGAAGTATATTAATTAAATCAAACAAGCATTAACACCATTATTACTCCAAATCTATTTACATCCACGGAGTCATTCCTCTTCGTTTGCATTTCGTTCTAATGTGAACTTGATTACTTCCTAAATAATGAGAGTTTCTACTCACCTTATGCCAATTAGGCTCCACTTCCTGTTGCAAGAACTATTTTTCATTCATTAACCATGAAATTATCTATTGACTATTTGTTAACGATTATATTCATTATGAAAACAATTTCCATGAATCGTCTATAACATGAATTCATTCAATTGCAGCAAACAATAGAGTTCTTGATCTTGAATTGCGGTTGTTATTGATATTAATTGGTTGAATTCTAAAATAAAGAGTCCCTCCCATCATTTCTAGTTAGCAGGACGAATCTTTTGATTTCAAACACACTTTTTGATAAAGCGATAATGAAATTGACATATGTTGCTAACCAACATAGTATCTTAATTAAATCAAACAAGTATTAACACCATTATTACTCCAAATCTGTTTACATCCACGGAGTCATTCATCTTTGTTTGCATTTCGTTCTAATGTGAACTTGATTAACTCCTAAATAATGAGCGTTTCTAATCACCTTAAGCTAATTTTACTCCTCTTCTTGTTACAACAACTATTATTCATGCATTGACCATGAAATTATATGTTGACTCTTTCTTAACGACTATATTCATTATGAAAACAATTTCCATGAATTGTCTATAACATGACTTCATTCAATTGCAACAAACAATAGAGTTCTTGATCACAAATTGCATTTCTTATTGATATTAATTGGTTTAATTCTAATATAAAGCGTACCTCCCATCATTTGTGTTTTGCAAGTCGAATCTTTTGATTCCAAACACACTTTTTGATAAAGTGACAATGAAATTGACATCTGTTGCTAAACAATGAAGCATATTAAGTAAATCAATCAAGTATTAACACCATTATTACTCGAAATCTGTTTGCGTCCATCAGCCAAAGGAGTCTTTCATCTTTGATTGCATTTCATGATATTTGAACATGTTTTATTACTAAATAATGGGACTTTCTAATCACCTCAAGCTAATTAGGCTCCTTTTCATGTAAAAAGAACTATTTTTCATGCATTCACCATAAAATTATCTGTTGACTCTTTCTTAACGACTATATTCATTACTAAAACAATTTCCATGAATCGTCTATAACATGAATTCATTCAATTGAAACAAACAATAGAGTTCTTGATCTTAAATCGCATTTCTTATTGATATTAATTGGTTGAATTCTAAAATAAAGAGTACCTACCATCATTTCTGGTTAGCAAGGCTCCACTTTTGATTCCAAACGCACCTTTTGATACGGTGATAATGAAATTGACATATGATGCTAAACAACGAAGTATATTTATTAAATCAAACAAGTATTAACACCATTATTACTCCGAATCTGTTTACATCCATCAGCCAATGGAGTCATTCATCTGGCTTGCATTTCGTGCTAATGTTAACTTGATTAATTCATATATAATGAGAGTTTCTACTCTCATTAAGCTAATTACACACCCCTTCTTGTTACAAGAACTATTTTTCATGCATTGACCTTGAAATTATATGTTGACTCTTTCTTAACGACTATATTCATTATGAAAACAATTTCCATGAATTGTCTATAACATGAATTCATTCAATTGCAACAAACAAGAGAGTTCTTTATCTTAAATTTCATTTCTTATTGATATTAATTGGTTGAATTCTAAAATAAAGAGTACCTCCCATCATTTGTGGTTGGCAAGTCGGTGCTTTTGATTCCAAACACGCTTTTTGATAAAGCGAT
The DNA here is from genome assembly GCA_037897445.1 of Ceriops zippeliana. Classification (NCBI taxonomy): domain Eukaryota; kingdom Viridiplantae; phylum Streptophyta; class Magnoliopsida; order Malpighiales; family Rhizophoraceae; genus Ceriops; species Ceriops zippeliana. The sequence goes on along the minus strand of JBAPLH010001377.1, from coordinate 98,510 downwards.
AATTAAATTGACATATGTTGCTAAACAATGTCGTATATTAATTAAATCAAACAAGTATTAACACCATTATTACTCCAAATCTGTTTGCGACCATCAGCCAAATGTGTTATTCATCTTGGATAGCATTTCATGCCAATGTGAAATTATTTAATTACTAAATAATGAGACTTTCTAAACATCTTAAGCTAATTAGGCTCCTCTTCTTGTTACAAGAACTATTTTTCATGCATTAACCATTAAATTATCTGTTGACCCCTTCTTAACGGCTACATTCATTATGAAAACAATTTCCATGAATTGTCTATAACATGAATTCATTCAATTGCAACAAACAATAGAGTTCTTGATCTCGAATTGCATTTCCTATTGATATTAATTGGTTGAATTCTAACATAAAGTGTACCTCCCATCATTTCTGGTTAGCAAGGCTCCTCTTTTGATTCCAAACGTACTTTTTGATAAAGTGATAATGAAATTGACATATGTTGCTAAACAACGAAGTATATTAATTAAATCAAACAAGTATTAACACCATTATTACTCCAAATCTGTTTACATCCATCAGCCAAAGGAGTCATTCATCTGGGTTTGCATTTCGCGCCAATGTGAACTTGATTAATTCCAAAATAATGAGAGTTTCTACTCACCTTAAGCTAATTACACTCCCCTTCTGGTTACAAGAACAATTTTTCATGCATTGACCATGAAATTATATGTTGACTCTTTCTTAACGACTATATTCATTATGAAAACAATTTCCATGAATCGTCTAGAAAATGAATTCATTCAATTGCAACAAACAATAGTGTTCGTCATCTTGAATTTCTTTTCTTATTGATATTAATTGGTTGAATTGTAAAATAAAGAGTGCCGCCCATCATTTCTGGTTAGCAGGTCGAATCTTTTGATTTCAAACACACTTTTTGATAAAGCGATAATGAAATTGACATATGTTGCTAAACAACGTAGTATATTAATTAAATCAAACAAGTATTAACACCATTATTACTCCAAATCTGTTTGCGTCCATCAGCCAAAAGAGTCATTTGTCTTGGATAGCATTTCATGCCAATGTGAACTTGTTTAATTACTAAATAATGGGACTTTCTAATCACCTCAAGCTAATTAGGCTCCTCTTCTTGTTTCAAGAACAATTTTTCATGCATTCACCATGAAATTATCTATTGACTATTTCTTAACGACTATATTCATTATGAAAACAATTTCCATGAATCGTCTATAACATGAATTCATTCAATTGCAACAAACAATAGAGTTCCTAATCTTAAATTGCATTTCTTATTGATATTAATTGGTTGAATTCTAAAATAAAGAGTACCTCCCACCATTTCTAGTTAGCAAGGCTCCTCTTTTGATTGCTAACGCACTTTTTGATACGGTGATAATGAAATTGACATATGTTGCTAAACAATGAAGTATATTAATTAAATCAAACAATTATTAACACCATTGTTACTCCAAATCTGTTTACATCCATTAGCCAAAGGAGTCATTCATCTGGGTTTGCATTTCGTGCCAATGTGAACTTGATTAATTCCTAAATAATGAGAGTTTCTACTCACCTTAAGCTAATTACACTCCCTTCTGGTTACAAGAACAATTTTTCATGCATTGACCATGAAATTATATGTTGACTCTTTCTTAACGACTATATTAATTATGAAAACAATTTCCATGAATCGTCTAGAACATGAATTCATTCAATTGCAACAAACAATAGTGTTCGTCATCTTGAATTGCTTTTCTTATTGATATTAATTGGTTGAATCCTAAAATAAGGAGTGCCTCCCATCATTTCTGGTTAGCAGGTCGAATCTTTTGATTCCAAACACACTTTTTGATAAACCGATAATGAAATTGACATATGTTGCTAAACAACATAGAGTTCCTAATCTTAAATTGCATTTCTTATTGATATTAATTGGTTGAATTCTAAAATAAAGAGTCCCTCCCACCATTTCTAGTTAGCAAGGCTCCTCTTTTGATTGCTAACGCACTTTTTGATACGGTGATAATGAAATTGACATATGTTGCTAAACAACGAAGTATATTAATTAAATCAAACAAGTATTAACACCATTGATACTCCAAATGTGTTTACATCCATCAGCCAACGTAGTCATTCATCTTGGTTTTCATTTCGTGCTAATGTGAACTTGATTAATTCCTAAATAATGAGCGTTTCTAATCACCTTAAGCTAATTACGCTCCTCTTCTTGTTAGAAGATTTATTTTTCATGGATTGACATGAAATTATATGTTGACTCTTTCTCAACGACTATATTCGTTATGAAAACAATTTTCATGAATCGTCTATAACATAAATTCATTCAATTGGAACAAACAATAGAGTACTTGATCACAAATTGCAGTTCTTATTGATATTAATTGGTTGAATTCTAAAATAAAGAGTACCTCCCATCATTTGTGGTTAGCAAGTGGAACCTTTTGTTTCCAAACACACTTTTTGATAAAGCGATAATGAAATTGACATATGTTGCTAAACAACAAAGTATATTAATTAATTCAATCACGTATTAACACCATTATTACTCCAAATCTGTTTACATCCATCAGCCAAAGGAGTCATTCAATTGGGTTTGCATTTCGTGCTAATGTGAACTTGATTAATTCCTAAATAATGAGAGTTTCTACTCACCCACCTTATGCTAATTACGCTCCTCTTCTTGTTACAAGAACTATTTTTCACGCATTGACCACAAAACTATATGTTGACTTTTTCTTAACGACTATATTCATTATGAAAACAATTTCCATAAATCCTCAATAACATGAATTCATTCAATTGCAACAAACAATAGTGTTCTTGATCTTGAATTGCTTTTGTTATTGATATTAATTTGTTGAATTCTAAAATAAAGAGTGTCGCCCATCATTTCTGGTTAGCAGGTCGAATCTTTTGATTTCAAACACACTTTTTGATAAACCGATAATGAAATTGACATATGTTGCTAAACAACATAGAGTTCCTAATCTTAAATTGCATTTCTTATTGATATTAATTGGTTGAATTCTAAAATAAAGAGTCCCTCCCACCATTTCTAGTTAGCAAGGCTCCTCTTTTGATTGCTAACGCACTTTTTGATACGGTGATAATGAAATTGACATATGTTGCTAAACAACGAAGTATATTAATTAAATCAAACAAGTATTAACACCATTGTTACTCCAAATCTGTTTACATCCATCAGCCAAAGGATTCATTCATCTGGGTTTGCATTTTGTGCTAATGTGAACTTGATTAATTCATATATAATGAGAGTTTATACTCTCATTAAGCTAATTACACACCCCTTCTTGTTGCAAGAACTATTTTTCATGCATTGACCATGAAATTATATGTTGACTCTTTCTTAACGACTATATTCATTATGAAAACAATTTCCATGTATTGTCTATAACATGAATTCATTCAATTGCAACAAACAATAGAGTTCTTGATCTTAAATTGCATTTCTTATTGATATTAATTGGTTGAATTCTAAAATAAAGAGTACCTCCCATCATTTGTGGTTAGCAAGTCGGTGCTTATGATTCCAAACACGCTTTTTGATAAAGCGATAATTAAATTGACATATGTTGCTAAATAATGAAGTATATTAATTAAATCAAACAAGTATTAACACCATTACTACTCCAAATCTGTTTGCATCCATCAGCCAAATGTGTCATTCATCTTGTATTGAATTTCATGCCAATGTGAACTTGTTTAGTTCCTAAATAATGAGACTTTTTAATGACCTCAAGCAAATTAGGCTCCTCTTCTTGTTACAAGAACTATTTTTCATGAACTAACCATTAAATTATCTGTTGACCCCTTCTTAACGTCTATATTCATTATGGAAACAATTTTCATGAATCGTCTATAATATGAATTCATTCAATTGCAAAAAACAATAGAGTTCTTGATCTCGAATTGCATTTCCTATTGATATTAATTGGTTGAATTCTAACATAAAGAGTACCTACCATTATTTCAAGTTAGCAAGGCTCCTCCTTTGATTCCAAACACACTTTTTGATACGGTGATAATGAAATTGACATATGTTGCTAAACAACGATGTATATTAATTAAATCAAACAAGTATTAGCACCATTATTACTCCAAATGTTTTTGCGTCCATCAGCCAAATGTGTTATTCATCTTGGATAGCATTTCATGCCAATGTGAAATTATTTAATTACTAAATAATGAGACTTTCTAAACATCTTAAGCTAATTAGGCTCCTCTTCTTGTTACAAGAACTATTTTTCATGCATTAACCATTAAATTATCTGTGTTGACCCCTTCTTAACGGCTACATTCATTATGAAAACAATTTCCATGAATTGTCTATAACATGAATTCATTCAATTGCAACAAACAATAGAGTTCTTGATCTCGAATTGCATTTCCTATTGATATTAATTGGTTGAATTCTAACATAAAGTGTACCTCCCATCATTTCTGGTTAGCAAGGCTCCTCTTTTGATTCCAAATGTACTTTTTGATAAAGTGATAATGAAATTGACATATGTTGCTAAACAACGAAGTATATTAATTAAATCAAACAAGTATTAACACCATTATTACTCCAAATCTGTTTACATCCATCAGCCAAAGGAGTCATTCATCTGGGTTTGCATTTCGCGCCAATGTGAACTTGATTAATTCCAAAATAATGAGAGTTTCTACTCACCTTAAGCTAATTACACTCCCCTTCTGGTTACAAGAACAATTTTTCATGCATTGACCATGAAATTATATGTTGACTCTTTCTTAACGACTATATTCATTATGAAAACAATTTCCATGAATCGTCTAGAAAATGAATTCATTCAATTGCAACAAACAATAGTGTTCGTCATCTTGAATTTCTTTTCTTATTGATATTAATTGGTTGAATTCTAAAATAAGGAGTGCCTCCCATCATTTCTGGTTAGCAGGTCGAATCTTTTGATTCCAAACACACTTTTTGATAAACCGATAATGAAATTGACATATGTTGCTAAACAACGAAGTATATTAATTACATCAAACAAGTATTAACACCATTGATACTCCAAATCTGTTTACATCCATCAGCCAACGTAGTCATTCATCTTGGTTTGCATTTCGTGCTAATGTGAACTTGATTAATTCCTAAATAATGAGCGTTTCTAATCACCTTAAGCTAACTACGCTCCACTTCTTGTTAGAAGAATTATTTTTCATGGATTGACCATGAAATTATATGTTGACTCTTTCTCAACGACTATATTCGTTATGAAAATAATTTTCATGAATCGTCTATAAGATAAATTCATTCAATTGCAACAAACAATAGAGTACTTGATCAGAAATTGCAGTTATTATTGATATTAATTGGTTGAATTCTAAAATAATGAGTACCTCCCATCATTTGTGGTTAGCAAGTGGAACCTTTTGTTTCCAAACACACTTTTTGATAAAGCGATAATGAAATTGACATATGTTGCTAAACAACAAAGTATATTAATTAATTCAATCAAGTATTAACACCATTATTACTCCAAATCTGTTTACATCCACCAGCCAAAGGAGTCATTCAATTGGGTTTGCATTTCGTGCTAATGTGAACTTGATTAATTCCTAAATAATGAGAGTGTCTACTCACCTTAAGCTAATTATGCTCCTCTTCTTGTTACAAGAACAATTTTTCACGCATTGACCATGAAATTATATGTTGACTCTTTCTTAACAACTATATTCATTATGAAAACAATTTCCATGAATCGTCTGTAACATGAATTCATTCAATTACAACAAACAATAGTGTTCCTGATCTTGAATTGCTTTTCTTATTGATATTAATTGGTTGAATTCTAAAATAAGGAGTGTCGCCCATCATTTCTGGTTAGCAGGTCGAATCTTTTGATTTCAAACACACTTTTTGATAAACCGATAATGAAATTGACATATGTTGCTAAACAACAAAGTATATTAATTAAATCAAACAAGTATTAACACCTTTAATACTCCAAATCTGTTTACATCCATCAGCCAACGTAGTCATTCATCTTGGTTTGCATTTCGTGCTAATGTGAACTTGATTAATTCCTAAATAATGAGCGTTTCTAATCACCTTAAGCTAATTACGCTCCTCTTCTTGTTAGAAGAATTATTTTTCATGGATTGACCATGAAATTATATGTTGACTCTTTCTCAACGACTATATTCGTTATGAAAACAATTTTCATGAATCGACTATCACATGAATTCATTCAATTGCAACAAACAATAGAGTACTTGATCACAAATTCAAGTTCTTATTGATATTAATTGGTTGAATTCTAAAATAAAGAGTACCTCCCATCATTTGTAGTTAGCAAGTGGAACCTTTTGTTTCCAAACACACTTTTTGATAAAGTGATAATGAAATTCACATATGTTGCTAAACAAAGAAGTATATTAATTAAATCAAACAAGTATTAACACCATTATTACTCCAAATCTGTTTACATCCATCAGCCAACAGAGTCATTCATCTTAGTTTGCATTTCGTGCTAATGTGAAATTGATTAATTCCTAAATAATGAGCGTTTCTAATCACCTTAAGCTAATTATGCTCCTCTTCTGGTTATAAGAACTATTTTTCATGGATTGACCATGAAATTATATGTTGACTCTTTCTTAAAGACTATATTCATTATGAAAACAATTTCCATGAATCGTCTATAAGATGAATTCATTCAATTGCAACAAACAATAGTGTTCTTGATCTTGAATTGCTTTTCTTATTGATATTAATTGGTTGAATTCTAAAATAAGGAGTGCCTCCCATCATTTCTGGTTAGCAGGTAGAATCTTTTGATTTCAAACACACTTTTTGATAAAGGGATAATGAAATTGACATATGTTGCTAAACAACGAAGTATATTAATTAAATCAAACAAGCATTAACACCATTATTACTCCAAATCTGTTTACATCCACGGAGTCATTCATCTTCGTTTGCATTTCGTTCTAATGTGAACTTGATTAATTCCTAAATAAAGAGAGTTTCTACTCACTTGATGCTAATTACGCTCCTCTTCTTGCTACAAGAACTATTTTTCACGCATTGACCATGAAACTATATGTTGACTATTTCTTAACGACTATATTCATTATGAAAACAATTTCCGTGAATCGTCTATAACATGAATTCATTCAATTGCAACAAACGATAGTGTTGATCTTGAATTGCTTTTCTTATTGATATTAATTGGTTGAATTCTAAAATAAAGAGTGCCTCCCATCATTTCTAGTTAGCAGGTCGAATCTTTTGATTTCAAACACACTTTTTGATAAAGTGATAATGAAATTCACATATGTTGCTAAACAACGAAGTATATTTATTAAATCAAACAAGTATTAACACCATTATTACTCCGAATCTGTTTACATCCATCAGCCAATGGAGTCATTCATCTGGCTTGCATTTCGTGCTAATGTTAACTTGATTAATTCATATATAATGAGAGTTTCTACTCTCATTAAGCTAATTACACACCCCTTCTTGTTGCAAGAACTATTTTTCATGCATTGACCTTGAAATTATATGTTGACTCTTTCTTAACGACTATATTCATTATGAAAACAATTTCCATGAATTGTCTATAACATGAATTCATTCAATTGCAACAAACAAGAGAGTTCTTTATCTTAAATTTCATTTCTTATTGATATTAATTGGTTGAATTCTAAAATAAAGAGTACCTCCCATCATTTGTGGTTGGCAAGTCGGTGCTTTTGATTCCAAACACGCTTTTTGATAAAGCGATAATTAAATTGACATATGTTGCTAAACAATGTCGTATATTAATTAAATCATACAAGTATTAACACCATTACTACTCCAAATCTGTTTGCATCCATCAGCCAAATGTATCATTCATCTTGGATTGAATTTCATGCCAATGTGAACTTGTTTAGTTCCTAAATAATGAGACTTTCTAATCACCTCAAGCAAATTAGGCTCCTCTTCTTGTTACAAGAACTATTTTTCATGCATGAACCATTAAATTATCTGTTGACCCCTTCTTAACGTCTATATTCATTATGGAAACAATTTCCATGAATCGTCTATAACATGAATTCATTCAATTGTAACAAACAATAGAGTTCTTGATCTCAAATTGCATTTCCTATTGATATTAATTGGTTGAATTCTAACATAAAGAGTACCTCCCATTATTTCAAGTTAGCAAGGCTCCTCCTTTGATTCCAAACACACTTTTTGATACGGTGATAATGAAATTGACATATGTTGCTAGACAAAGAAGTATATTTATTAAATCAAACAAGTATTAACACCATTATTACTCCAAATCTGTTTACATCCACGAAGTCATTCATCTTCGTTTGCATTTCGTTCTAATGTGAACTTGATTAATTCCTAAATAATGAGAGTTTCTACTCACCTTATGCTAATTACGCTCCTCTTGTTGTTACAAGAACTATTTTTCACGCATTGACCACGAAACTCTATGTTGACTATTTCTTAACGACTATATTCATTATGAAAACAATTTCCATGAATCGTCTATAACATGAATTCATTCAATTGCAACAAACAATTGTGTTCTTGATCTTGAATTGCTTTTGTTATTGATATTAATTGGTTGAATTCTAAAATAAAGAGTCCCTCCCATTATTTCTGGTTAGCAGGACAAATCTTTTGATTTCAAACACACTTTTTGATAAAGCGATAATGAAATTGACATATGTTGCTAACCAACATAGTATCTTAATTAAATCAAACAAGTATTAACACCATTATTACTCCAAATCTGTTTACATCCACGGAGTCATTCATCTTTGTTTGCATTTCGTTCTAATGTGAACTTGATTAATTCCTAAATAATGAGCGTTTCTAATCAGCTTAAGCTAGTTTTACTCTTCTTGTTACAACAACTATAATTCATGCATTGACCATGAAATTATATGTTGACTCTTTCTTAACGACTATATTCATTATGAAAACAATTTCCATGAATTGTGTATAACATGACTTCATTCAATTGCAACAAACAATAGAGTTCTTGATCTTAAATTACATTTCTTATTGATATTAATTGGTTTAATTCTAAAATAAAGAGTACCTCCCATCATTTGTGTTTTGTAAGTCGAATCTTTTGATTCCAAACACACTTTTTGATAAAGCGATAATGAAATTGACATATGTTGCTAAACAATGAAGCATATTAAGTAAATCAATCAAGTATTAACACCATTATTACTCGAAATCGGTTTGCGTCCATCAGCCAAATGAGTCTTTCGTCTTGGATTGCATTTCACGATATTTGAACATGTTTTATTACTAAATAATGGGACTTTCTAATCACCTCAAGCTACTTAGGCTCCTCTTCTTGTAAAAAGAACTATTTTTCATGCATTCACCATAAAATTATCTGTTGACTCTTTCTTAACGACTATATTCATTATTAAAACAATTTCCATGAATCGTCTATAACATGAATTCATTCAATTGCAACAAACAATAGAGTTCTTGATCTTAAATTCCATTGCTTATTGATGTTAATTGGTTGAATTCTAAAATAAAGAGTACCTCCCATCATTTCTAGTTATCAAGACTCCTCTTTTGATTCCAAACGCACTTTTTGATACGGTGATAATGAAATTGACATATGATGCTAAACAACGAAGTATATTTATTAAATCAAACATGTATTAACACCATTATTACTCCGAATCTGTTTACATCTATCAGCCAAAGGAGTCATTCATCTGGGCTTGCATTTCGTGCTAATGTGAACTTGATTATTTCATATATAATGAGAGTTTCTACTCTCATTAAGCTAATTGCACACCCCTTCTTGTTGCACAAACTATTTTTCATGCATTGACCATGAAATTATATGTTGACTGTTTCTTAACGACAATATTCATTATGAAAACAATTTCCATGAATCATTAATAACATGAATTCATTCAATTCCAACAAACAATAGAGTTCTTGATATTAATTGGTTGAATTCTAAAATAAAGACGACCTCCCATCATTTGTGGTTAGCAAGTCAAATCTTTTGATTCCAAACCACTTTTTGATAAAGTGATAATGAAATTGACATATGTTGCTAAACAATGAAGTATATTAATTAAATTAAACAAGTATTAACACCATTATTACTCCAAATCTGTTTGCGTCCATCAGCCAAATGAGTCATTCATCTTGGATTGCATTTCATGATATGTGAACTTGTTTAATTACTAAATAATGGGACATTCTAAGCACCTCAAGCTAATTAGGCTCCTCTTCTTGTTACAAGAACAATGTTTCATGCATTCACCATGAAATTATATGTTGACTCTTTCTTAAGGACTATATTCATTATGAAAACAATTTCCATGAATCGTCTATAACATGAATTCATTCAATTGCAACAAACAATAGAGTTCTTGATCTTAAATTGCATTTCTTATTGATATTAATTGGTTTAATTCTAAAATTACGAGGACCTCCCATCATTTGTGGTTAGCAAGTCGAATCTTTTGATTCCAAACACACTTTTTGATAAAGCGATAATGAAATTGACATAGGTTGCCAAACAATGAAGCATATTAATTAAATCAACCATGTATTATCACCATTATTACTCCAAATCTGTTTGTGTCCATCAGCCAAATGAGTCATTCATCTTGGATTGCATTTCATGATATGTGAACATGGTTAATTACTAAATAATGAGACTTTCTAATCACCTTAAGCTAATTAGGCTCCACTTCCTGTTGCAAGAACTATTTTTCATTCATTAACCATGAAATTATCTATTGACTATTTGTTAACGACTATATTCATTATGAAAACAATTTCCGTGAATCGTCTATAACATGAATTCACTCAATTGCAGCAAACAATAGAGTTCTTGATCTTGGATTGCTTTTCTTATTGATATTAATTGGTTGAATTCTAAAATAAAGAGTGCCTCCCATCATTTCTAGTTAGCAGGTCGAATCTTTTGATTTCAAACACACTTTTTGATAAAGCGATAATTAAATTGACATATGTTTCTAAACAATGAAGTATATTAATTAAATCAAACAAGTATTAACACCATTGTTACTCCAAATCTGTTTACATCCAACAGCCAACAGAGTCATTCATCTTGCTTTGCATTTCGTGCTAATGTGAACTTGATTAATTCCTAAATAATGAGCGTTTCTAATCACCTTAAGCTAATTACGCTCCTCTTCTTGTTACAAGAACTATTTTTCATGGATTGACCATGAAATTATGTGTTGACTCTTTCTTAACGACTATATTCATTATGAAAACAATTTTCATGAATCGTCTATAACATGAATTCATTCAATTGCAACAAACAATAGTGTTCTTGATCTTGAATTGCTTTTCTTATTGATATTAATTGGTTGAATTCTAAAATAAAGAGTGCCTCCCATCATTTCTGGTTAGTAGGTCGAATCTTTTGATTTCAAACACACTTTTTGATAAAGCGATAATTAAATTGACATATGTTGCTAAACAACGAAGTATATTAATTAAATCAAACAAGTATTAACACCATTGTTACTCCAAATCTGTTTACATCCGTCAGCCAACGGAGTCATTCATCTTGGTTTGCATTTTCTGCTAATGTGAACATGATTAATTCCTAAATAATGAGCGTTTCTAATCACCTTAATGTAATTACGTACCTCTTCTTGTTATAAGAACTATTTTTCATGGATTGACCTAGAAATTATATGTTGACTCTTTCTTAACGACTATATTCATTATGAAAACAATTTTCATGAATCGTCTATAACATGAATTCATTCAATTGCAACAAACAATAGAGTTCATGATCAGAAATTGCATTTCTTATTGATATTAATTGGTTGAATTCTAAAATAAAGAGTACCTCCCATCATTTGTGGTTAGCAAGTTGAATCTTTTGTTTCCAAACACACTTTTTGATAAAGCGATAATGAAATTGACATATGTTGCTAAACAACAAAGTATATTAATTAAATCAATCAAGTATTAACAGCATTATTACTCCAAATCTGTTTACATCCATCAGCCAAAGGAGTCATTCAATTGGGTTTGCATTTCATGCTAATGTGAACATGATTAATTCCTAAATAATGAGAGTTTCTACTCACCTTAAGCTAATTATGCTCCTCTTCTTGTTACAAGAACAATTTTTCAGGCATTGACCATGAAATTATATGTTGACTCTTTCTTAACAACTATATTCATTATGAAAACAATTTCCATGAATCGTCTGTAACATGAATTCATTCAATTGCAACAAACAATAGTGTTCCTGATCTTGAATTGCTTTTCTTATTGATATTAATTGGTTGAATTCTAAAATAAAGAGTACCTCCCATCATTTGTGGTTAGTAAGTGGAACCTTTTGTTTCCAAACACACTTTTTGATAAAGTGATAATGAAATTGACATATGTTGCTAAACAACAAAGTATATTAATTAAATCAATCAAGTATTAACAGCATTATTACTCCAAATCTGTTTACATCCATCAGCCAAAGGAGTCATTCAATTGGGTTTGCATTTCATGCTAATGTGAACATGATTAATTCCTAAATAATGAGAGTTTCTACTCACCTTAAGCTAATTATGCTCCTCTTCTTGTTACAAGAACAATTTTTCAGGCATTGACCATGAAATTATATGTTGACTCTTTCTTAACAACTATATTCATTATGAAAACAATTTCCATGAATCGTCTGTAACATGAATTCATTCAATTGCAACAAACAATAGTGTTCCTGATCTTGAATTGCTTTTCTTATTGATATTAATTGGTTGAATTCTAAAATAAGGAGTGCCTCCCATCATTTCTGGTTAGCAGGTCGAATCTTTTGATTTCAAACACACTTTTTGATAAACCGATAATGAAATTGACATATGTTGCTAAACAACAAAGTATATTAATTAAAGCGAGCAAGCATTAATACCATTAATACTCCAAATCTGTTTACATCCACGGAGTCATTCATCTTCGTTTGCATTTCGTTCTAATGTGAACTTGATTAATTCCTAAATAATGAGAGTTTCTACTCACCCACCTTATGCTAATTACGCTCCTCTTCTGTTTACATCCATCAGCCAAATGAGTCTTTCGTCTTGGATTGCATTTCACGATATTTTAACATGTTTTATTACTAAATAATGGGACTTTCTAATCACCTCAAGCTAATTAGGCTCCTTTTCTTGTAAAAAGAACTATTTTTCATTCATTCACCATAAAATTATCTGTTGACTCTTTCTTAACGACTATATTCATTATTAAAACAATTTCCATGAATCGTCTATAACATGAATTCATTCAATTGCAACAAACAATAGAGTTCTTGATCTTAAATTGCATTTCTTATTGATGTTAATTGGTTGAGTTCTAAAATAAAGTGTACCTCCCATCATTTCTAGTTAGCAAGGCTCCTCTTTTGATTCCAAACGCACATTTTGATACGGTGATAATGAAATTGACATATGATGCTAAACAACGAAGTATATTTATTAAATCAAACAAGTATTAACACCATTATTACTCTGAATCTGTTTACATCCATCAGCCAATGGAGTCATTCATCTGGGCTTGCATTTCGTGCTAATGTGAACTTGATTATTTCATATATAATGAGAGTTTCTACTCTCATTAAGCTAATTACACACCCCTTCTTGTTGCAAGAACTATTTTTCATGCATTGACCATGAAATTATATGTTGACTCTTTCTTAACAACTATATTCATTATGAAAACAATTTCCATGAATCATCTATAACATGAATTCATTCAATTGCAACAAACAATAGAGTTCTTGATATTAATTGGTTGAATTCTAAAATAAAGACGACCTCCCATCATTTGTGGTTAGCAAGTCAAATCTTTTGATTCCAAACCACTTTTTGATAAAGTGATAATGAAATTGACATATGTTGCTAAACAATGAAGTATATTAATTAAATTAAACAAGTATTAACACCATTATTACTCCAAATCTATTTGCGTCCATCAGCCAAATGAGTCATTCATCTTGGATTGCATTTCATGATATGTGAAATTGTTTAATTACTAAATATTGAGACTTTCTGATCACCTTAAGCTAATTAGGCTCCTCTTCTTTTTACAAGAACTATTTTTCATTCATTAACCATGAAATTATCTCTTGACTATTTCATAACAACTGTATTTATTATGAAAACAATTTCCATGAATCATCTATAACATGAATTCATTCAATTGTAACAAACAATAGAGTTCTTGATCTTAAATTTCATTTCTTATTGATATTAATTAGTTTAATTTTAAAATTAAGAGGACCTCCCATCATTTGTGGTTAGCAAGTCGAATCTTTTGATTCCAAACACACTTTTTGATAAAGCGATAATGAAATTGACATATGTTGCTAAACAATGAAGTATATTAATTAAATCAACCATGTATTATCACCATTATTACTCCACATCTGTTTGTGTCCATCAGCCAAATGAGTCATTCATCTTCGATTGCATTTCATGATATGTGAACATGGTTATTACTCCACTTCCTGTTGCAAGAACTATTTTTCTTTCATTAACCATGAAATTATCTATTGACTATTTGTTAACGACTATATTCATTATGAAAACAATTTCCATGAATCGTCTATAACATGAATTCATTCAATTGCAGCAAACAATAGAGTTCTTGATCTTGAATTGCTTTTCTTATTGATATTAATTGGTTGAATTCTAAAATAAAGAGTGCCTCCCATCATTTCTGGTTAGCAGGTCGAATCTTTTGATTTCAAACACACTTTTTGATAAAGTGATAATGTGAACTTGATTAATTCCTAAATAATGAGAGTTTCTACTCACGTTAAGCTAATTATGCTCCTCTTCTTGTTACAAGAACAATTTTTCACACATTGACCATGAAATTATATGTTGACTCTTTCTTAACGACTATATTCATTATGAAAACAATTTCCAAGAATCGTCTGTAACATGAATTCATTCAATTGCAACAAACAATAGTGTTCCTGATCTTGAATTGCTTTTCTTATTGATATTAATTGGTTGAATTCTAAAATAAGGAGTGCCTCCCATCATTTCTGGTTAGTAGGTCGAATCTTTTGATTTCAAACACACTTTTTGATAAACCGATAATGAAATTGACATATGTTGCTAAACAACAAAGTATATTAATTAAAGCAAACAAGCATTAACACCATTATTACTCCAAATCTATTTACATCCATCAACCAAAGGAGTCATTCATCTGGATTTGCATTTCGTGCTAATGTGAACTTGATTAATTCATATATAATGAGAGTTTCTACTCTCATTAAGCTAATTACACACCCCTTCTTGTTGCAAGAACTATTTTTCATGCATTGACCATGAAATTATATGTTGACTCTTTCTTAACGACTATATTCATTATGAAAACAATTTCCATGAATTGTCTATAACATGAATTCATTCAATTGCAACAAACAATAGAGTTCTTGATCTTAAATTGCATTTCTTATTGATATTAATTGGTTGAATTCTAAAATAAAGAGTGCCTCCCATCATTTGTGGTTAGCAAGTCGGTGCTTTTGATTCCAAACACACTTTTTGATAAAGCGATAACTAAATTGACATATGTTGCTAAACGTTGAAGTATATTAATTAAATCAAACAAGTATTAACACCATTACTACTGCAAATATGTTTGCATCCATCAGCCAAATGTGTCATTCATCTTGGATTGAATTTCATGCCAATGTGAACTTGTTTAGTTCCTAAATAATGAGACTTTCAATTCACCTCAAGCAAATTAGGCTCCTCTTCTTGTTACAAGAACTATTTTTCATGCATGAGCCATTAAATTATCTGTTGACCCCTTCTTAACGTCTATATTCATTATGGAAACAATTTCCATGAATCGTCTATAACATGAATTCATTCAATTGCAACAAACAATAGAGTTCTTCATCTTGAATTGGATTTCCTATAGATATTAATTGGTTGAATTCTAACATAAAGAGTACCTCCCATTATTTCAAGTTAGCAAGGCTCCTCCTTTGATTCCAAACACACTTTTTGATACGGTGATAATGAAAGTGACATGTGTTGCTAAACAACGAAGTATATTAATTAAATCAAACAAGTATTAACACCATTATTACTCCAAATCTGTTTGCGTCCATCAGCCAAATGTGTTATTCATCTTAAATAGCATTTCATGCCAATGTGAAATTATTTAATTACTAAATAATCAGACTTTCTAAACACCTTAAGCTAATTAGGCTCCTCTTCTTTTTACAAGAACTATTTTTCAGGCATTAACCATTAAATTATCTGTTGACCCCTTCTTAACGTCTATATTCATTATGAAAACAATTTCCATGGATCGTCTATAACATGAATTGATTCAATTGCAACAAACAATAGAGTTCTTGATCTCGAATTGCATTTCCTATTGATATTAATTGGTTGAATTCTAACATAAAGTGTACCTCCCATCATTTCTGGTTAGCAAGGCTCCTCTTTTGATTCCAGACGGACTTTTTGATACAGTGATAATGAAATTGACATATGTTGCTAGACAACGAAGTATATTAATTAAATCAAACAAGTATTAACACCATTATTACTCGAAATATGTTTACATCCATCAGCCAAAGGAGTCATTCATCTGGATTTGCATTTCGTGCCAATGTGAGCTTGATTAATTCCTAAATAATGGGAGTTTCTACTCACCTTAAGCTAATTACACTCTCCTTCTAGTTACAAGAACAATTTTTCATGCATTGACCATGAAATTATATGTTGACTCTTTCTTAACGACTATACTCATTTTGAAAACAATTTCCATGAATCGTCTATAACATCAATTCATTCAATTGCAACAAACAATAGAGTTCTTGATCTTAAATTGCATTTCTTATTGATGTTAATTGGTTGAATTCTAAAATAAAGAGTACCTCCCATCATTTGTGGTTAGCAAGTCGATGCTTTTGATTCCAAACACACATTTTGATAAAGCGATAATTAAATTGACATATGTTGCTAAACAATGAAGTATATTAATTAAATCAAACAAGTATGAACACCATTATTACTCCAAATCTGTTTGCGTCCTTCAGCCAAATATGTCATTCATCATGGATACCATTTCATGCCAAATTGAACTTGTTTAATTCCTAAATAATGGGCCTTTCTAATCACCTTAAGCTAATTAGGCTCCTCTTCTCGTTACAAGAACTATTTTTCTTGCATTAACCATGAAATTATCTGTTGACTCTTTCTTAATGACTATATTCATTATGAAACCAATTTCTATGAATCGTCTACAACATGAATTCATTCAATTGCAACAAACAATAGAGTTCTTGATCTTAAATTGCATTTCTTATTGATATTAATTGGTTGAATTCTAAAATAAAGAGTACCTCCCATCATTTTCAGTTAGCAAGGCTCCTCTTTTGATTCCAAACGCACTTTTTGATATGGTGATAATGAAATTGACATATGACGCTAAATAACGAAGTATATAAATTAAATCAAACAGGTATCAACACCATAATTTCTCCAAATCCATTTACATCTATCAGCCAAAGGAGTCATTCATCTGGGTTTGCATTTCGTGCTAATGTGAACTTGATTAATTCCTAAATAATGAGAGTTTCTACTCACATTAAGCTAATTACACACCCCTTCTTGTTACAAGAACTATTTTTCATGCATTGACCATGAAATTATATGTTGACTCTTTCTTAACGACTATATTCATTATGAAAACAATTTCCATGAATCATCTATAACGTGAATTCATTCAATTGCAACAAACAATAGAGTTCTTGATATTAATTGGTTGAATTCTAAAATAAAGACGACCTCCCATCATTTGTGGTTAGCAAGTCGAATCTTTGAATTCCAAACCACTTTTTGATAAAGTGATAATGAAATTGACATATGTTGCTAAACAATGAAGTATATTAATTAAATTAAACAAGTATTAACACCATTATTACTCCAAATCTGTTTGCGTCCATCAGCCAAATGAGTCATTCATCTTGGATTGCATTTCATGATATGTGAACTTGTTTAATTACTAAATAATGGGACATTCTAAGCACCTCAAGCTAATTAGGCTCCTCTTCTTGTTACAAGAACAATTTTTCATGCATTCACCATGAAATTATATGTTGACTCTTTCTTAAGGACTATATTCATTATGAAAACAATTTCCATGAATCGTCTATAACATGAATTCATTCAATTGCAACAATCAATAGAGTTCTTGATCTTAAATTGCATTTCTTATTGATATTAATTGGTTTAATTCTAAAATTAAGAGGACCTCCCATCATTTGTGGTTAGCAAGTCGAATCTTTTGATTCCAAACACACTTTTTGATAAAGCGATAATGAAATTGACATAGGTTGCCAAACAATGAAGCATATTAATTAAATCAACCATGTATTATCACCATTCTTACTCCAAATCTGTTTGCGGCCATTAGCCAAATGAGTCATTCATCTTGGATTGCATTTCATGATATGTGAATATGGTTAATTACTAAATAATGAGACTTTCTAATCACCTTAAGCTAATTAGGCTCCACTTCTTGTTACAAGAACTATTTTTCATTCATTAACCATGAAATTATCTATTGACACTTTCTTAACGACTATATTCATTATGAAAATAATTTCCATGAATCGTCTACAACATGAATTCATTCAATTGCAACAAACAATAGTGTTCCTGATCTTGAATTGCTTTTCTTGTAGATATTAATTGGTTGAATTCTAAAATAAAGAGTGCCTCCCATCATTTCTGGTTAGCAAGTCGAATCTTTTGATTTCAAACACAATTTTTGATAAAGCGATAATGAAATTGACATATGTTGCTAAACAACGAAGTATATTAATTAAATCAAAAAAGTATTAACACCATTATTACTCCAAAGTGGTTTACATCCATCAGCCAAATGAGTCATTTAGCTTGGATTGCATTTCATGCCAAATTCAACTTGTTTAATTCCTAAACAATGGGACTTTCTAATCACGTCAAGCTAATTAGGTTCCTCTTCTTGTTACAAGAACTATTTTTGTTGCATTAACCATGAGATTATCTGTTGACTCTTTTTTAACGACTATATTCTTGATGAAACCAATTTCTATGAATCGTCTACAACATGAATTCATTCAATTGCAGCAAACAATAGAGTTCTTGATCTTAAATTGCATTTCTTATTGATATTAATTGGTTGAATTCTAAAATAAAGAGTACCTCCCATCACTTTTAGTTAGCAAGGCTCCTCTTTTGATTCCAAATGCACTTTTTGATATAGTGATAATGAAATTGACAAATGTTGCTAAACAACGAAGTATATAAATTAACTCAAACAAGTATCAACACCATTATTACTCCAAATCTGTTTACATCCATCAGCCAAAGGAGTGATTCATCTGGATTTGCATTTCGTGCTAATGTGAGCATGATTAATTCTTAAATAATGAGAGTTTTTACTCACCTTAAGCTAATTACACTCTCCTTCTAGTTACAAGAACAATTTTTCATTCATTGACCATGAAATTATATGTTGACTCTTTCTTAACGACTATACTCATTTTGAAAACAATTTCCATGAATCGTCTATAACATCAATTCATTCAATTGCAACAAACAATAGAGTTCTTGATCTTAAATTGCATTTCTTATTGATGTTAATTGGTTGAATTCTAAAATAAAGAGTACCTCCCATCATTTGTGGTTAGCAAGTCGATGCTTTTGATTCCAAACACACATTTTGATAAAGCGATAATCAAATTGACATATGTTGCTAAACAATGAAGTATATTAATTAAATCAAACAAGTATGAACACCATTATTACTCCAAATCTGTTTGCGTCCTTTAGCCAAATATGTCATTCATCTTGGATACCATTTCATGCCAAATTGAACTTGTTTAATTCCTAAATAATGGGACTTTCTAATCACCTCAAGCTAATTAGGCTCCTCTTCTCGTTACAAGAACTATTTTTCTTGCATTAACCATGAAATTATCTGTTGACTCTTTCTTAACGACTATATTCATTATGAAACCAATTTCTATGAATCGTCTACAACATGAATTCATTCAATTGCAACAAACAATAGAGTTCTTGATCTTAAATTGCATTTCTTATTGATATTAATTGGTTGAATTCTAAAATAAAGAGTACCTCCCATCATTTTCAGTTAGCAAGGCTCCTCTTTTGATTCCAAACGCACTTTTTGATATGGTGATAATGAAATTGACATATGACGCTAAATAACGAAGTATATAAATTAAATCAAACAGGTATCAACACCATAATTTCTCCAAATCCATTTACATCTATCAGCCAAAGGAGTCATTCATCTGGGTTTGCATTTCGTGCTAATGTGAACTTGATTAATTCCTAAATAATGAGAGTTTCTACTCACATTAAGCTAATTACACACCCCTTCTTGTTACAAGAACTATTTTTCATGCATTGACCATGAAATTATATGTTGACTCTTTCTTAACGAATATATTCATTATGAAAACAATTTCCATGAATCATCTATAACGTGAATTCATTCAATTGCAACAAACAATAGAGTTCTTGATATTAATTGGTTGAATTCTAAAATAAAGACGACCTCCCATCATTTGTGGTTAGCAAGTCGAATCTTTGAATTCCAAACCACTTTTTGATAAAGTGATAATGAAATTGACATATGTTGCTAAACAATGAAGTATATTAATTAAATTAAACAAGTATTAACACCATTATTACTCCAAATCTGTTTGCGTCCATCAGCCAAATGAGTCATTCATCTTGGATTGCATTTCATGATATGTGAACTTGTTTAATTACTAAATAATGGGACATTCTAAGCACCTCAAGCTAATTAGGCTCCTCTTCTTGTTACAAGAACAATTTTTCATGCATTCACCATGAAATTATATGTTGACTCTTTCTTAAGGACTATATTCATTATGAAAAAAATTTCCATGAATCGTCTATAACATGAATTCATTCAATTGCAACAAACAATAGAGTTCTTGATCTTAAATTGCATTTCTTATTGATATTAATTGGTTTAATTCTAAAATTAAGAGGACCTCCCATCATTTGTGGTTAGCAAGTCGAATCTTTTGATTCCAAACACACTTTTTGATAAAGCGATAATGAAATTGACATAGGTTGCCAAACAATGAAGCATATTAATTAAATCAACCATGTATTATCACCATTATTACTCCAAATCTGTTTGCGTCCATTAGCCAAATGAGTCATTCATCTTGGATTGCATTTCATGATATGTGAATATGGTTAATTACTAAATAATGAGACTTTCTAATCACCTTAAGCTAATTAGGCTCCACTTCTTGTTACAAGAACTATTTTTCATTCATTAACCATGAAATTATCTATTGACTCTTTCTTAATGACTATATTCATTATGAAAACAATTTCCATGAATCGTCTACAACATGAATTCATTCAATTGCAACAAACAATAGTGTTCCTGATCTTGAATTGCTTTTCTTGTAGATATTAATTGGTTGAATTCTAAAATAAAGAGTGCCTCCCATCATTTCTGGTTAGCAAGTCGAATCTTTTGATTTCAAACACAATTTTTGATAAAGCGATAATGAAATTGACATATGTTGCTAAACAACGAAGTATATTAATTAAATCAAAAAAGTATTAACGCCATTATTACTCCAAAGTGGTTTACATCCATCAGCCAAATGAGTCATTCAGCTTGGATTGCATTTCATGCCAAATTCAACTTGTTTAATTCCTAAACAATGGGACTTTCTAATCACGTCAAGCTAATTAGGTTCCTCTTCTTGTTACAAGAACTATTTTTGTTGCATTAACCATGAAATTATCTGTTGACTCTTTTTTAACGACTATATTCTTAATGAAACCAATTTCTATGAATCGTCTACAACATGAATTCATTCAATTGCAACAAACAATAGAGTTCTTGATCTCGAATTGCATTTCCAATTGATATTAATTGGTTGAATTCTAACATAAAGAGTACCTCCCATTATTTCAAGTTAGCAAGGCTCCTCCTTTGATTCCAAACACACTTTTTGATACGGTGATAATGAAATTGACATATGTTGCTAAACAAAGAAGTATATTAATTAAATCGAACAAGTATTAACACCATTATTACTCCAAATTTGTTTGCGTCCATCAGCCAAATGTGTGATTCATCTTGGATAGCATTTCATGCCAATGTGAAATTGTTTAATTACTAAATAATGATACTTTCTAAACACCTTAAGCTAATTAGGCTCCTCTTCTTGTTACAAGAACTATTTTTCATGCATTAACGATTAAATTATCTATTGACCCCTTCTTAACGTCTATATTCATTATGAAAACAATTTCCATGAATCGTCTATAACATGAATTCATTCAATTGCAACAAACAATAGAGTTCTTGATCTCGAATTGCATTTCCTATTGATATTAATTGGTTGCATTCTAACATAAAGAGTACCTCCCATCATTTCTATTTAGCAAGGCTCCTCTTTTGATTCCAGACGCACTTTTTGATATGGTGATAATGAAGTTGACATATGTTGCTAAACAACGAAGTATATTAATTAAATCAAAAAAGTATTAACACAATTATTACTCCAAATTGGTTTACATCCATCAGCCAAATGAGTCATTCATCTGGGTTTCCATTTCGCGCTAATGTGAACTTGATTAATTCCTAAATAATGAGAGTTTCTACTCACCTCAAGCTAATTACGCTCCTCTTCTTGTTATAAGAACTATTTTTCATGGAATTATATGTTGACTCTTTCTTAACGACTATATTCATTATGAAACCAATTTTCATGAATCGTCTATAACATGAATTCATTCAATTGCAACAAATAATAGATTTCTTGATCTTAAATTGCATTTCTTATTGATATTAATTGGTTAAATTCTAAAATAAAGAGTATCTCCCATCATTTGTGGTTAGCAAGTTGAATCGTTGATTCAAAACCACTTTTTGATAAAGGGATAATGAAACTGACATATGTTCCTAAACAATGAAGTATATTAATTAAATCAAACAAATATTAACACCATTATTACTCCAAATCTGTTGACATCCATCAGCCAAATGAGTCATTCATCTTGGATTGAATTTCATGCCAATGTGAACTTGTTTAATTCCTAAATAATGGGACTTTCTAATCACCTCAAGCTAATTAGGCTCCTCTTCTTGTTACAAGAACTATTTTTCATGCATTAACCATGAAATTATTTATTGACTCTTGCTTAACGACTATATTCATTATGAAAACAATTTTTTTGAATCGTCTATAACATGAATTCATTCAATAGCAACAAACAATAGAGTTCTTGACCTTAAATTGCATTTCTTATTGAAATTAATTTGTTGAATTCTAAAATAAAGCGTACCTCCCATCATTTGTGGTTAGCAAGTCGAATCTGTTGATTCGAAACACACTTTTTGATAAAGCGATAATGAAATTGACATATGTTGCTTAACAATGATGTATATTAATTAAATCAAACAAGTATTAACACCATTATTACTCCAAATCTGTTTGCATCCATCAACGAAATGATTCATTCATCTTGGATTGCATTTCGCGATATGTGAACTTGTTTAATTACTAAATAATGAGACTTTCTGATCATCTTAAGCTAATTAGGCTCCTCTTCTTGTGACAAGAACTATTTTTCATTCAGTAACCATGAAATTATCTCTTGACTGTTTCTTAACGACTATATTCATTATGAAAACAATTTCCATGAATCGTCTATAACATGAATTCATTCAATTGCAACAAACAATAGAGTTCTTGACCTTAAATTGCATTTCTTAATGATATTAATTGGTTGAATTCTAAAATAAAGAGTACCTCCCATCATTTGTGGTGAGCAAGCCGAATCTTTTGATTCCAAACCACTTTTTGATAAAGTGATAATGAAATTGACATATGTTGCTAAACAATGAAGTATATTAATTATATCAAACAAATATTAACACCATTATTACTCCAAATTTGTTTGCGTCCATCAGCCAAATGCGTCATTCAGCTTGGATTGCATTTCATGCCAATGTGAAATTGTTTAATTCCTAAATAATGAGACTTTCTAAACACCTCTAGCTAATGAGGCTCCTCTTCTTGTTACAAGAACTATTTTTCATGCATTAGCCATTAAATTATCTATTGACCCCTTCTTAACGTATATATTCATTATGATTACAATTTCCATGAATCATCTATAACATGAATTCATTCAATTGCAACAAACAATATAGTTCTTGATCTCGAATTGCATTTCCTATTGATATTAATTGGTTGAATTTTAACATAAAGAGTACCTCCCATTATTTCTGGTTAGTAAGGCTCCTCTTTTGAAACGCACTTTTTGATGCAGTGATAATGAAATTGACGTATGTTGCTAAGCAACGAAGTATATTAATTAAATCAAACAAGTATTAACACCATTATTACTCCAAATCTGTTTACATCCATCAGCCAAATGAGTCATTCATCTGGGCTTCCATTTCGTGCTAATGTGAACTTGATTAATTCCTAAATAATGAGTGTTTCCACTCACCTTAAGCTAATTACGCTCCTCTTCTTGTTACAAGAACTATTTTTCATGGATTGACCATGAAATTATATGTTAACTCTTTCTTAATGACTATATTCATTATGAAAACAATTTTCATGAATCGTCTATAATATGAATTTATTCAATTGCAACAAATAATAGAGTTCCTTATCTTAAATTCCATTTCTTAGTGATATTAATTGGTTGAATTCTAAAATAAAGAGTAGCTCCCATCATTTGTGGTTATCAAGTCGATGCTTTTGATTCCAAACACACTTTTAGATAAAGCGATAATTAAATTGACATATGTTGCTAAACAATGAAGTATATTAATTAAATCAAACAAATATTAACACCATTATTACTCCAAATCTGTTGACATCCATCAGCCAAATGAGTCATTCATCTGGGTTTGCATTTCGTGCTAATGTGAACCTGATTAATTCCTAAATAATGAGAGTTTCCACTCACCTTAAGCTAATTAGGCTCCTCTTCTTATTATAAAAAAAAATTTTCATGCATTCACCATCAAATTATCTGTTGACTCTTTCTCAACGACTATATTCAATATGAAAACAATTTTCAAGTATCGTCTATAACATGAATTCATTCAATTGCAACACACAATAGAGTTCCTAATCTAGAATTGAATTTCCTATTGATATTAGTTGGTTGAATTCTAACATATAGAGTATCTCCCATTATTTCTGGTTAGCAAGGCTCCTCTTTTGATTCCAAACGCACATTTTGATGCGGTGATAATGAAATTGACATATGTTACGAAACAGCGAAGTATATTAATTAAATCAAACAAGTATTAACACCATTATTACTCCAAATCTGTTTACATCCATCAGCCAAATGAGTCATTCATCTGGGTTTGCATTTCGTGCTAATGTGAACTTGATTAATTCCTAAATAATGAGAGTTTCTACTCACTGCAAGCTAATTACGCTCCTCTTCTTGTTACAGGGACTATTTTTCATGGATTGACCATGAAATTATATGTTGACTCTTTCTTAATGACTATATTCATTATGAAAATAATTTCCATGAATCGTGTATAACATGAATTCATTCAATTGCAACAAACAATAGACTTCTTGATCTTAAATTGCATATCTTATTGATATTAATTGGTTGAATTCCAAAATAAAGAGTACCTCCCATCATTTGTGGTGAGCAAGCTGAATCTTTTGATTCGAAACCACTTTTGATAAAGTGATAATGAAATTGACATATCTTGCTAAACAATGAAGTATATTAATTAAATCAAACAAATATTAACGCCATTATTACTCCAAATCTGTTTACGTCCATCAAGCAAATGTGTCATTCAGCTTGGATTTCATTTCATGCCAATGTGAAATTGTTTAATTACTAAATAATGAGACTTTCTAAACACCTTAAGCTAATGAGGCTCCTCTTCTTGTTACAAGAACTATTTTTCATGCATTAACCATTAAATTATCTATTGACCCCTTCTTAACGTCTATATTCATTTTGAAAACAATTTCCATGAATCATCTATAACATGAATTCTTTCAATTGCAACAAACAATAGAGCTCTTGATCTCGAATTGCATTTCCTATTGATATTAATTGGTTGAATTCTAACATAAAGAGTACCTCCCATTATTTCTGGTTAGCAAGGCTCCTCTTTTGATGCCAAACGCACATTTTGATACAGTGATAATGAAATTGACATATGTTGCTAGGCAACGAAGTATATTAATAAAATCAAACAAGTATTAACACCATTATTACTCCAACTCTATTTACATCCATCAGCCAAATGAGTCATTCATCTGGGTTAGCATTTTGTGTTAATGTGAACTTGATTAATTCCTAAATAATGAGAGTTTCCACTCAACTTAAGCTAATTATGCTCCTCTTCTTGTTACAAGAACTATTTTTCGTGGATTGACCATGAAATTATATGTTGACTCTTTCTTAATGACTATATTCATTATAAAAACAACTTTCACGAATCGTTTATAACATGAATTCATTCAATTGCAACAAACAATAGAGTTCTTGATCTTAAATTGCATTTCTTAGTGATATTAATTGGTTGAATTGTAAAATAAAGAGCAGCTCCCATCATTTGTGGTTAGGAAGTCGATGCTTTTGATTCCAAACACACTTTTTGATAAAGCGATAATTAAATTGACAAATGTTGCTAAATAATGAAGTATATTAATTAAATCAAACAAGTATTAACACCATTATTACTCCAAATCTGTTTGTGTCCATCAGCCAAATGAGTCATTCGTCTTGGATAGCATTTCATGCCAATGTGAACTTGTTTAATTACTAAATAATGGGACTTTCTAATCACCTCAAGCTAATTAGGCTCCTCTTCTTGTTACAAGAACAATTTTTCATGCATTCACCATCAAATTATTTGTTGACTCTTTCTTAGCGACTATATTCATTATGAAAACAATTTCCATGAATCGTCTACAACATGAATTCATTCAATTGCAACAAACAATAGAGTTCTTGATCTCGAATTGCATTTCCTATTGATATTAATTGGTTGAATTCTAACATAAAGGGTACCTCCCATTATTTATGGTTAGCAAGGCTCCTTTTTTGATTCCAAACGCACTTTTTGATACGATGATAATGAAATTGACATATGTTGCTAAACAATGAAGTATAATAATTAAATCAAACAAGTATTAACACCATTATTACTCCAAATCTGTTGACATCCATCAGCAAAATGAGTCATTCATCTGGGGTTTGCATTTCGTGCTCATGTGAACTTGATTAATTCCTAAATAATGAGAGTTACTACTCACCTTAAGCTAATTACGCTCCTCTTCTGGTTACAAGAACTATTTTTCATGGATTGACCATAAAATTATATGTTAACTCTTTCTTAACGACTATATTCATTATGAAAACAATTTCCATGAATCGTCTATAACATGAATTCATTTAATTGCAACAAATAATAGAGTTCTTGATCTTAAATTGCATTTCTTACTGATATTCATTGGTTGAATTCTAAAATAAAGAGTACCTCCCATCATTTGTGGTTAGCAAGTCAAATCTTTTGATTCCAATCCACTTTTTGATAAAGCGATAATGAAATTGACATATGTTGCTAAATAATGAAGTATATTAATTAAATCAAACAAATATTAACACGATTATTACTCCAAATCTGTTGACATCCATCAGCCAAAGGAGTCATTCATCTGGGTTTGTATTTCGTGCTAATGTGAACTTGATTAATTCCTAAATAATGAGAGTTTCCACTCACCTTAAGCTAATTATGCTCCTCTCCTTGTTACAAGAACTATTTTTCGTGAATTGACCATGAAATTATATGTTGACTCTTTCTTAATGACTATATTCATTATGAAAAAATTTTTCATGAATCGTCTATAACATGAATTCATTCAATTGCAACAAATAATAGAGTTCTTGATATTAAATTGCATTTCTATGTGATATTAATTGGTTGAATTCTAAAATAAAGAGCAGCTCCTATCATTTGTGGTTAGCAAGTCGATGCTTTTGATTCCAAACAATTTTTGATAAAGCAATAATTAAATTGACATATGTTCCTAAACAATGAAGTATATTAATTAAATCAAACAAATATTCACACCATTATTACTCCCAATCAGTTGACATCCATTAGCCAAATGAGTCATTCATCTGGGTTTGCATTTTGTGCTAATGTGAACTTGATTAATTCCTAAATAATGAGAGTTTCCAATCACCTTAAGGTAATTACGCTCCTCTTCTTGTTACAAGAACTATTTTTCATGGATTGACCATGAAATTATATGTTGACTCTTTCTTAATGACTATATTCATTATGAAAACAATTTTCATGAATCGTCTATAACATGAATTTATTCAATTGCAACAAATAATAGAGTTCTTAATCTTAAATTGCATTTCTTATTGATATTAATTGGTTGAATTCTAAAATAAAGAGTACCTCCCATTATTTGTGGTGAGCAAGCCGAATCTTTTGATTCCAAACTACTTTTTGATAAAGTGATAATGAAATTGACATATGTTGCTAAACAATGAAGTATATTGATTAAATCAAACAAATATTAATACCAATATTACTCCAAATCTGTTTGCGTCCATCGGCCAAATGTGTCATTCAGCTTGGACTGCATTTCATGCCAATGTGAAATTGTTCAATTTCTAAATAATGAGACTTTCTAAACACCTTAAGCTAATTAGGCTCCTCTTCTTGTTATAAGAACTATTTTCATGCATTAACCATTAAATTATCTATTGACCCCTTCTTAACGTCTATATTCATTATGAAAACAATTTCCATGAATCCTCTATAACATGAATTCATTCAATTGCAACAAACAATAGAGTTCTTGATCTCGAATTGCATTTCCTATTGATATTAATTGGTTGAATTCTAACATAAAGAGTACCTCCCATTATTTCTGGTTAGCAAGGCCCCTCTTTTGATGCCAAACGCACTTTTGATAAAGTGATAATGAAATTGACATCTGTTGCTAAGCAACGAAGTATATTAATTAAATCAAACAAGTATTAACACCATTAGTACTCCAAATCTGTTTACATCCATCAGCCAAATGATTCATTCATCTGGGTTTGCATTTTGTGCTAGTGTGAACTTGATTAATTCCTACATAATGAGAGTTTCCACTCACCTTAAGCTAATTACGCTCCTCTTCTTGTTGCAAGAACTATTTTTCATGGATTGACCATGAAATTATATGTTGACTCTTTCTTAATGACTATATTCATTATGAAAACAATTTTCATGAATCGTCTATAATATGAATTCATTCAATTGCAACAAACAATAGAGTTCTTGATCTTAAATTGCATTTCTTAGTGATATTAGTTGGTTGAATTTGAAAATAAAGCGTAGCTCCCATCATTTGTGGTTAGCAAGTCGATGCTTTTTATTCCAAACACACTTTTTGATAAAGCGATAATTAAATTGACAAATGTTGCTAAACAATGAAGTATATTAATTAAATCAAACAAGTATTAACACCATTATTACTCCAAATCTGTTTGTGTCCATCAGCCAAATGAGTCATTCGTCTTGGATAGCATTTCATGCCAATGTGAACTTGTTTAATTACTAAATATTGGGACTTTCTAATCACCTCAAGATAATTAGGCTCCTCTTCTTCTTACAAGAACAATTTTTCATGCATTCACCATCAAATTATCTGTTGACTCTTTCTTAGCGACTATATTCATTATGAAAACAATTTCCATGAATCGTCTATAACATGAATTCATTCAATTGCAACAAACAATAGAGTTCATGATCTCGAATTGCATTTCCTATTGATATTAATTAGTTGAATTCTAACATAAAGAGTATCTCCCATTATTTCTTGTTAGCAAGGCTCCTCTTTTGATTCCAAACGCACATTTTGATACGGTGATAATGAAATTGACATATGTTACTAAACAACGAAGTATATTAACAAGTATTAACACCATTATTACTCCAAATGTGTTTACATCCATCATCCAAATGAGTCATTCAACTGGGTTTGCATTTCATCCTAATGTGAACTTGATTAATTCCTAAATAATGAGAGTTTCTACTCACCTCAAGCTAATTACGCTCCTCTTCTTGTTATAAGAACTATTTTTCATGGATTTACCATGAAATTATATGTTGACTCTTTCTTAACGACTATATTCATTATGAAAACAATTTCCATGAATCGTCTATAACATGAATTCATTCAATTGCAACAAACAATAGAGTTCTTGATCTTTGCATTTCCTATTGATATTAATTGGTTGAATTCTAAAATGAAGAGTACCTCCCATCATTTCTGGTTAGCAAGTCGAATCTTTTGATTCCAAACCACTTTTTGATAAAGTGATAATGAAATTGACATATGTTGCTAAACAATGAATTATATTAATTAAATCAAACAAATCTTAACACCATTATTACTCCAAATCTGTTGACATCCTTCAGCCAAATGAGTCATTCATCTAGGTTTGCATTTCGTGCTAATGTGAACTTGATTAATTCCTAAATAATGAGAGTTTCCACTCACCTTAAGCTAATTAGGCTCCTCTTCTTGTTACAAGAACTATTTTTCATGCATTAGCCATTAAATTATCTATTGACCCCTTCTTAAATTGACATATGTTGCTAAACAATGAAGTATGTTAATTAAATCAAACAAGTATTAACACCATTATTACTCCAAATCTGTTTGCGTCCATCAGCCAATTGTGTCATTCGTCTTGGATAACATTTCATGCCAATGTGAACTTCTTTAATTACTAAATAATGGGACTTTCTAATCACCTCAAGCTAATTAGGCTCCTCTTCTTGTTACAAGAACAATTTTTCATGCATTCACCATCAAATTATCTATTGAATCATTCTTAGCGACTATATTCATTATGAAAACAATTTCCATGAATCGTCTATTGCATGAATTCATTCAATTGCAACAAACAATAGAGTTATTGATCTCAAATTGCATTTCCTATTGATATTAATTGGTTGAATTCTAACATAAAGAGTACCTCCCATTATTTCTGGTTAGCAAGGCCCCTCTTTTGATGCCAAACGCACTTTTTGATGCAGTGATAATGAAATTGACGTATGTTGCTAAGCAACGAAGTATATTAATTAAATCAAACAAGTATTAACACCATTAGTACTCCAAATCTGTTTACATCCATCAGCCAAATGAGTCATTAATCTGGGGTTTGCATTTTGTGCTAGTGTGAACTTGATTAATTCCTACATAATGAGAGTTTCCACTCACCTTAAGCTAATTACGCTCCTCTTCTTGTTGCATGAACTATTTTTCATGGATTGACCATGAAATTATATGTTGACTCTTTCTTAACGACTATATTCATTATGAAAACAATTTTCATGAATCGCCTATAATATGAATTCATTCAATTGCAACAAACAAAATAGTTCTTGATCTTAAATTGAATTTCTTAGTGATATTAGTTGGTTGAATTCGAAAATAAAGCGTAGCTCCCATCATTTGTGGTTAGCAAGTCGATGCTTTTTATTCCAAACACACTTTTTGATAAAGAGATAATTAAATTGACAAATGTTGCTAAACAATGAAGTATATTAATTAAATCAAACAAGTATTAACACCATTATTACTCCAAATCTGTTTGTGTCCATCAGCCAAATGAGTCATTCGTCTTGGATAGCATTTCATGCCAATGTGAACTTGTTTAATTACTAAATAATGGGACTTTCTAATCACCTCAAGCTAATTAGGCTCCTCTTCTTCTTACAAGAACAATTTTTCATGCATTCACCATCAAATTATCTGTTGACTCTTTCTTAGCGACTATATTCATTATGAAAATAATTTCCATGAATCGTCTATAACATGAATTCATTCAATTG
Source organism: Ceriops zippeliana (assembly GCA_037897445.1). NCBI lineage: Eukaryota > Viridiplantae > Streptophyta > Magnoliopsida > Malpighiales > Rhizophoraceae > Ceriops > Ceriops zippeliana. The sequence goes on along the minus strand of JBAPLH010001377.1, from coordinate 66,477 downwards.
CAACAAACAATAGAGTTCCTGATCTCGAATTGCATTTCCTATTGATATTAATTGGTTGAATTCTAACATAAAGAGTATCTCCCATTATTTCTTGTTAGCAAGGCTCCTCTTTTGATTCCAAACGCAAATTTTGATACGATGATAATGAAATTGACATATGTTACTAAACAACAAAGTATATTAATTAAATCAAACAAGTATTAACACCATTATTACTCCAAATCTATTTACATCCATCAGCCAAATGAGTCATTCATCTAGGTTTGCATTTCGTGCTAATGTGAACTTGATTAATTCCTAAATAATGAGAGTTTCTACTCACCTCAAGCTAATTACGCTCCTCTTCTTGTTACAAGAACTATTTTTCATGGATTGACAATGAAATTATATGTTGACTCTTTCTTAAAGACTATATTCATTATGAAAACAATTGTCATGAATCGTCTATAACATGAATTCATTCAATTGCAACAAACAATAGAGTTCTTGAACTTAAATTGCATTTCTTATTGATATTAATTGGTTGAATTCTAAAATAAAGAGTACCTCCCATCATTTGTGGTGAGCAAGCCGAATCTTTTGATTCCAAACCACTTTTTGATAAAGTGATAATGAAATTGACATATCTTGCTAAACAATGAAGTATATTAATTAAATCAAACAAATATTAACACCATTATTACTCCAAATCTGTTTGCGTCCATCAGCCAAATGTGTCATTCAGCTTGGATTGCATTTCATGCCAATGTGAAATTGTTTAATTACTAAATAATGAGACTTTCTAAACACCTTAAGCTAATTAGGCTCCTCTTCTTGTTACAAGAACTATTTTTCATGCATTAACCATTAAATTATCTATTGACCCCTTCTTAACGTCTATATTCATTATGAAAACAATTTCCATTAATCATCTATAACATGAATTCATTCAATTGCAACAAACAATAGACTTCTTGATCTCGAATTGCATTTCCTATTGATATTAATTGGTTGAATTCTAACATAAAGAGTACCTCCCATTATTTCTGGTTAGCAAGGCTCCTCTTTTGATGTCAAACGTACTTTTTGATACAGTGATAATGAATTTGACATATGTTGCTAAGCAACGAAGTTTATTAATTAAATCAAACAAGTATTAACACCATTATTACTCCAAATCTGTTGACATCCATCAGCCAAATGAGTCATTCATCTGGTTTTGCATTTCATGCTAATGTGAACTTGATTAATTCCTAAATAATAAGAGTTTCGACTCACCTCAAGCTAATTACGCTCCTCTTCTTGTTACAAGAACTATTTTTCATGGATTGACCATGAAATTATATGTTGACTCTTTCTTAGCGACTATATGCATTATGAAAACAATTTCCATGAATCGTCTATAACATGAATTCATTCAATTGCAACAAACAATAGAGTTCTTGATCATAAATTGCATTTCTTATTGATATTAATTGGTTGAATTCTAAAATAAAGAGTACCTCCCATCATTTGTGGTTAGCATGTCGAATCTTTTGATTCCAAAGCACTTTTTGATAAAGTGATAATTAAATTGACATATGTTGCTAAACAATGAAGTATATTAATTAAATCAAACAAGTATTAACTCCATTATTACTCCAAATCTATTTGCGTCCATCAACCAATTAAGTCATTCATCTTGGATAACATTTCATGCCAATATGAACTTGTTTAATTACTAAATAATGGGACTTCTAATCACCTCAAGCTAATTAGGCTCGTCTTCTTGTTACAAGAACAATTTTTCATGCATTCACCATCAAATTATCTGTTGATTCTCTCTTGGCGACTATATTGATTATGAAAACAATTTCCATGAATCCTCTATAACATGAATTCATTCACTTGCAACAAACAATAGAGTTCCTGATCTCGAATTGCATTTCCTATTGATATTAATTGGTTGAATTCTAACATAAAGAGTACCTCCCATTATTTCTCGTTAGCAAGGCTCCTCTTTTGATTCCAAACGCACTTTTCGATATGGTGATAATGAAAATGACATATGTTACTAAACAACGAAGTATATTAATTAAATCAAACAAGTATTAACACCATTATTGCTCCAAATCTATTTACATCCATCGGCCAAATGAGTCATTCATCAGGGTTTGCATTTCGTGCTAATGTGAACTTGATTAATTCCTAAATAATGAGATTTTCTACTCACCTCAAGCTAATTACGCTCCTCTTCTTGTTACAAGAACTATTTTTCATGGATTGACCATGAAATTATATGTTGACTCTTTCTTAAAGACTATATTCATTATGAAAACAATTTTCATGAATCGTCTATAACATGAATTCATTAAATTGCAACAAACAATAGAGTTCTTGATCTTAAATTGCATTTCTTATTGATATTAATTGGTTGAATTCTAAAATAAAGAGTACCTCCCATCATTTGTGGTGAGCAAGCCGAATCTTTTGATTCCAAACCACTTTTTGATAAAGTGATAATGAAATTGATATATGTTGCTAAACAATGAAGTATATTAATTAAATCAAACAAATATTAACACCATTATTACTCCAAATCTGTTTGCGTCCATCAGCCAAATGTGTCATTCAGCTTGGATTGCATTTCATGCCAATGTGAAATTGTTTAATTACTAAATAATGAGACTTTCTAAACACCTTAAGCTAATTAGGCTCCTCTTCTTGTTACAAGAACTATTTTTCATGCATTAACCATTAAATTATCTATTGACCCCTTCTTAACGTCTATATTCATTATGAAAACAATTTCCATGAATCATCTATAACATGAATTCATTCAATTGCAACAAACAATAGAGTTCTTGATCTCGAATTGCATTTCCTATTGATATTAATTTGTTGAATTCTTACATAAAGAGTACCTCCCATTATTTCTAGTTAGCAAGGCTCCTCTTTTGATGCCAAACGCACTTTTTGATACAGTGATAATGAAATTGACATATGTTGCTAAGCAACGAAGTATGTTAATTATATCAAACAAGTATTAACACCATTATTACTCCAAATATGTTGACATCCGTCAGGTGAATGAGTCATTCATCTGGTTTTGCATTTCATGCTAATGTGAACTTGATTAATTCCTAAATAATGAGAGTTTCGACTCACCTCAAGCTAATTACGCTCCTCTTCTTGTTACAAGAACTATTTTTCATGGATTGACCATGAAATTATATGTTGACTCTTTCTTAGCGACTATATTCATTATGAAAACAATTTCCATGAATCGTCTATAACATGAATTCATTCAATTGCAACAAACAATAGAGTTCTTGATCATAAATTGCATTTCTTATTGATATTAATTGGTTGAATTCTAAAATAAAGAGTACCTCCCATCATTTGTGGTTAGCAAGTCGAATCTTTTGATTCCAAACCACTTTTTGATAAAGTGATAATTAAATTGACATATGTTGCTAAACAATGAAGTATATTAATTAATTCAACCAAGTATTAACACCATTATTACTCCAAATCTGTTTGCGTCCATCAACCAATTAAGTCATTCATCTTGGATAACATTTCATGCCAATATGAACTTGTTTAATTACTAAATAATGGGACTTCTAATCACCTCAAGCTAATTAGGCTCCTCTTCTTGTTACAAGAACAATTTTTCATGCATTCACCATCAAATTATCTGTTGACTCTCTCTTGGCGACTATATTCATTATGAAAACAATTTCCATGAATCCTCTATAACATGAATTCATTCACTTGCAACAAACAATAGAGTTCCTGATCTCGAATTGCATTTCCTATTGATATTAATTGGTTCAATTCTAACATAACGAGTAACTCCCATTATTTCTGGTTAGCAAGGCTCCTATTTTGATTCCAAACGCACATTTTGATGCGGTGATAATGAAATTGACATATGTTACAAAACAACGAAGTATATTAATTAAATCAAACAAGTATTAACACCATTATTACTCCAAATCTATTTACATCCATCAGCCAAATGGGTCATTCATCTGGGTTTGCATTTCGTGCTAATGTGAACTTGATTAATTCCTAAATAATGAGAGTTTCTACTCACCTCAAGCTAATTACGCTCCTCTTCTTGTTACAAGAACTATTTTTCATGGATTGACCATGAAATTATATGTTGACTCTTTCTTAACAACTATATTCATTATGAAAACAATTTCCATGAATCGTCTATAACATGAATTCATTCAATTGCAACAAACAATAGAGTTCTAGATCTTAAATTGCATTTCTTATTGATATTAATTGGTTGAATTCTAAAATAAAGAGTACCTCCCATCATTTGTGGCGAGCAAGTCGAATCTTTTGATTCCAAACCACTTTTTGATAAAGTGATAATTAAATTGACATATGTTGCTAAACAATGAAGTATATTAATTAAATCAAACAAGTATTAACACCATTATTACTCCAAATCTGTTTGCGTCCATCAGCCACTTGAGTCATTCGTCTTAGATAATATTTCATGCCAATGTGAACTTGTTTAATTACTAAATAATGGGACTTTCTAATCACCTCAAGCTAATTAGGCTCTTCTTCTTGTTACAAGAACAATTTTTCATGCATTCACCATCAAATTATCTGTTGACTCTTTCTTAGCGACTATATTCATTATGAAAACAATTTCCATGAATCGTCTATAACATGAATTCATTCAATTGCAACAAACAATAGAGTTCTTGATCTCGAATTGCATTTCCTATTGATATTAATTGGTTGAATTCTAACATAAAGAGTACCTCCCATTATTTCTCTTTAGCAAGGCTCCTCTTTTGATTCCAAACGCACTTTTTGATACGGTGATAATGAAATTGACATATGTTGCTAAACAATGAAGTATATTAATTAAATCAAACAAGTATTAACACCATTATTACTCCAAATCTGTTGACATCCATCAGCCAAATGAGTCATTCATCTGGGTTTGCATTTCGTGCTAATGTGAGCTTGATTAATTCCTAAATAATGAGAGTTTCTACTCACCTAAAGCTAATTACGCTCCTCTTCTTGTTACAAGAACTATTTTTCATGGATTGATCATGAAATTATATGTTAACTATTTCTTAACGACTATATTCATTATGAAAACAATTTCCATGAATCGTCTATAACATGAATTCATTCAATTGCAACAAATAATAGAGTTCTTGATCTTAAATTGCATTTTTTACTGATATTAATTGGTTGAATTCTAAAATAAGGAGTACCTCCTATCATTTGTGGTTAACAAGTCAAATCTTTTGATTCCAAACCACTTTTTGATAAAGTGATAATGAAATTGACATATGTTGCTAAACAATGAAGTATATTAATTAAATCAAACAAATATTAACACCATTATTACTCCAAATCTGTTGACATCCATCAGCCAAAGGAGTCATTCATCTGGGTTTGTATTTCGTGCTAATGTGAACTTGATTAATTCCTAAATAATGAGAGTTTCCACTCACCTTAAGCTAATTACGCTCCTCTTCTTGTTACAAGAGCTATTTTTTGTGGATTGACCATGAAATTATATGTTGACTCTTTCTTAGCGACTATATTCATTATGAAAACAATTTCCATGAATCGTCTATAACATGAATTCATTCAATTGCAACAAACAATAGAGTTCTTGATCTCGAATTGCATTTCCTATTGATATTAATTGGTTGAATTCTAACATAAAGAGTACCTCCCATTATTTCTCGTTAGCAAGGCTCCTCTTTTGATTCCAAACGCACTTTTCGATACGGTGATAATGAAAATGACATATGTTACTAAACAACGAAGTATATTAATTAAATCAAACAAGTATTAACACCATTATTGCTCCAAATCTATTTACATCCATCGGCCAAATGAGTCATTCATCAGGGTTTGCATTTCGTGCTAAAGTGAACTTGATTAATTCCTAAATAATGAGAGTTTCTACTCACCTCAAGCTAATTACGCTCCTCTTCTTGTTACAAGAACTATTTTTCATGGATTGACCATGAAATTATATGTTGACTCTTTCTTAAAGACTATATTCATTATGAAAACAATTTTCATGAATCGTCTATAACATGAATTCATTGAATTGCAACAAACAATAGAGTTCTTGATCTTAAATTGCATTTCTTATTGATATTAATTGGTTGAATTCTAAAATAAAGAGTACCTCCCATCATTTGTGGTGAGCAAGCCGAATCTTTTGATTCCAAACCACTTTTTGATAAAGTGATAATGAAATTGACATATGTTGCTAAACAATGAAGTATATTAATTAAATCAAACAAATATTAACACCATTATTACTCCAAATCTGTTTGCGTCCATCAGTCAAATGTGCCATTCAGCTTGGATTGCATTTCATGCCAATGTGAAATTGTTTAATTACTAAATAATGAGACTTTCTAAACACCTTAAGCTAATTAGGCTCCTCTTCTTGTTACAAGAACTATTTTTCATGCATTAACCCTTAAATTATCAATTGACCCCTTCTTAACGTCTATATTCATTATGAAAACAACGTCCATGAATCGTCTATAACATGAATTCATTCAATTGCAACAAATAATAGAGTTCTTGATCTCGAATTGCATTTCCTATTGATATTAATTGGTTGAATTCTAACATAAAGAGTACCTCCCATTATTTCTGGTTAGCAAGGCTCCTCTTTTGATGCCAAACGCACTTTTTGATAAAGTGATAATGAAATTGACATATGTTGCTAAGCAATGAAGTATATTAATTAAATCAAACAAGTATTAACACCATTATTACTCCAAATCTGTTGACATCCATCAGCCAAATGAGTCATTCATCTGGTTTTGCATTTCATGCTGATGTGAACTTGATTAATTCCTAAATAATGAGAGTTTCGACTCACCTCAAGCTAATTACGCTCCTCTCCTTGTTAGAAGAACTATTTTTCGTGAATTGACCATGAAATTATATGTTGACTCTTTCTTAATGACTATATTCATTATGAAAAAATTTTTCATGAATCGTATATAACATGAATTCATTCAATTGCAACAAATAATTGAGTTCTTGATCTTAAATTGCATTCTAAGTGATATTAATTGGTTGAATTCTAAAATAAAGAGCAGGTCCTATCATTTGTGGTTAGCAAGTAGATGCTTTTGATTCCAAACAATTTTTGATAAAGCAATAATTAAATTGACATATGTTGCTAAACAATGAAGTATATTAATTAAATCAAACAAATATTAACACCATTATTACTCCAAATCAGTTGACATCCATCAGCCAAATGAGTCATTCATCTGGGTTTGCATTTTGTGCTAATGTGAACTTGATTAATTCCTAAATAATGAGAGTTTCCAATCACCTTAAGGTAATTACGCTCCTCTTCTTGTTACAAGAACTATTTTTTGTGGATTGACCATGAAATTATATGTTGACTCTTTCTTAGCGACTATATTCATTATGAAAACAATTTCCATGAATCGTCTATAACATGAATTCATTCAATTGCAACAAACAATAGAGTTCTTGATCTCGAATTGCATTTCCTATTGATATTAATTGGTTGAATTCTAACATAAAGAGTACCTCCCATTATTTCTCGTTAGCAAGGTTCCTCTTTTGATTCCAAACGCACTTTTCGATACGGTGATAATGAAAATGACATATGTTACTAAACAACGAAGTATATTAATTAAATCAAACAAGTATTAACACCATTATTGCTCCAAATCTATTTACATCCATCGGCCAAATGAGTCATTCATCAGGGTTTGCATTTCGTGCTAATGTGAACTTGATTAATTCCTAAATAATGAGAGTTTCTACTCACCTCAAGCTAATTACGCTCCTCTTCTTGTTACAAGAACTATTTTTCATGGATTGACCATGAAATTATATGTTGACTCTTTCTTAATGACTATATTCATTATGAAAACAATTTTCATGAATCGTCTATAACATGAATTTATACAATTGCAACAAATAATAGAGTTCTTAATCGTAAATTGCATTTCTTATTGATATTAATTGGTTGAATTCTAAAATAAGGAGTACCTCCCGTCATTTGTGGTGAGCAAGCCGAATCTTTTGATTCCAAACTACTTTTTGATAAAGTGATAATGAAATTGACATATGTTGCTAAACAATGAAGTATATTGATTAAATCAAACAAATATTAACACCATTATTACTCCAAATCTGTTTGCGTCCATCAGCCAAATGTGTCATTCAGCTTGGATTGCATTTCATGCCAATGTGAAATTGTTTAATTTCTAAATAATGAGACTTTCTAAACACCTTAAGCTAATTAGGCTCCTCTTCTTGTTACAAGAACTATTTTTCATGCATTAACCATTAAATTATCTATTGACCCCTTCCTAACGTCTATATTCATTATGAAAACAATTTCCATGAATCGTCTATAACATGAATTTATACAATTGCAACAAATAATAGAGTTCTTAATCGTAAATTGCATTTCTTATTGATATTAATTGGTTAAATTCTAAAATAAAGAGTACCTCCCGTCATTTGTGGTGAGCAAGCCGAATCTTTTGATTCCAAACTACTTTTTGATAAAGTGATAATGAAATTGACATATGTTGCTAAACAATGAAGTATATTGATTAAATCAAACAAATATTAACACCATTATTACTCCAAATTTGTTTGCGTCCATCAGCCAAATGTGTCATTCAGCTTGGATTGCATTTCATGCCAATGTGAAATTGTTTAATTTCTAAATAATGAGACTTTCTAAACACCTTAAGCTAATTAGGCTCCTCTTCTTGTTACAAGAACTATTTTTCATGCATTAACCATTAAATTATCTATTGACCCCTTCTTAACGTCTATATTCATTATGAAAACAATTTCCATGAATCCTCTATAACATGAATTCATTCAATTGCAAAAACCAATAGACTTCTTGATCTCGAATTGCATTTCCTATTGATATTAATTGGTTCAATTCTAATATAAAGAGTACCTCCCATTATTTCTGGTTAGCAAGGCCCCTCTTTTGATGCCAAACGCAGTTTTGATAAAGTGATAATCAAAATTGACATATGTTGCTAAGCAACGAAGTATATTAATTAAAACAAACAAGTATTAACACCATTATTACTCCATATCTGTTGACATCCATCAGCCAAATGAGTCATTCATCTGGTTTTGCATTTCATGCTAATGTGAACTTGATTAATTCCTAAATAATGAGAGTTTCGACTCACCTCACGCTAATTACGCTCCTCTTCTTGTTGCAAGAACTATTTTTCATGGATTGACCATGAAATTATATGTTGACTCTTTCTTAGCGACTATATTCATTATGAAAACAATTTCCATGAATCGTCTATAACATGAATTCATTCAATTGCAACAAACAATAGAGTTCTTGATCATAAATTGCATTTCTTATTGATATTAATTGGTTGAATTCTAAAATAAATAGTACCTCCCATCATTTGTGGTTAGCAAGTCGAATCTTTTGATTCCAAACCACTTTTTGATAAAGTGATAATTAAATTGACATATGTTGCTAAACAATGAAGTATATTAATTAAATCAAACAAGTATTAACACCATTATTACTCCAAATCTGTTTGCGTCCATCAGCCAATTGAGTCATCCATCTTGCAGAACATTTCATGCCAATGTGAACTTGTTTAATTACTAAATAATGGGACTTTCTAATCACCTCAAGCTAATTAGGCTCCTCTTCTTGTTACAAGAACAATTTTTCATGCATTCACCATCAAATTATCTGTTGACTCTCTCTTGGCGACTATATTCATTATGAAAACAATTTCCATGAATCGTCTATAACATCAATTCATTCAATTGCAACAAACAATAGAGTTCCTGATCTCGAATTGCATTTCCTATTGATATTAATTGGTTGAATTTTAAAATAATGAGTATCTCCCATTATTTCTGGTTAGCAAGGCTCCTCTTTTGATTCCAAACGCACATTTTGATGCGGTGATAATGAAATTGACATATGTTACTAAACAAAGAAGTATATTAATTAAATCAAACAAGTATTAACACCATTATTACTCCAAATCTATTTACATCCATCAACCAAATGGGTCATTCATCTGGGTTTGCATTTTGTGCTAAAGTGAACTTGATTAATTCCTAAATAATGAGAGTTTCTACTCACCTCAATCTAATTACGCTCCTCTTCTTGTTACAAGAACTATTTTTCATGGATTGACCATGAAATTATATGTTGACTCTTTCTTAACGACTATATTCATTATGAAAACAATTTCCATGAATCGTCTATAACATGAATTCATTCAATTGCAACAAACAATAGAGTTCTTGATCTTAAATTGCATTTCTTATTGATATTAATTGGTTGAATTCTAAAATAAAGATTACCTCCCGTCATGTGTGGTGAGCAAGTCGAATCTTTTGATTCCAAACCACTTTTTGATAAACTGATAATTAAATTGACATATGTTGCTAAACAATGAATTATATTAATTAAATCAAACAAGTATTAACACCATTATTACTCCAAATCTGTTTGCGTCCATCAGCCAATTGAGTCATTCGTCTTGGATAACATTTCATGCCAATGTGAACTTGTTTAATTACTAAATAATGAGACTTTCTAATCACCTCAAGCTAATTAGGCTCCTCTTCTTGTTACAAGAAAAATTTCTCATGCATTCACCATCAAATTATCTATTGACTCTTTCTTAGCGACTATATTCATTATGAAAACAATTTCCATGAATCGTCTATAACATGAATTCATTCAATTGCAGCAAACAATAGAGTTATTGATCTCGAATTGCATTTCCTATTGATATTAATTGGTTGAATTCTAACATAAAGAGTACCTCCCATTATTTCTGGTTAGCAAGGCTCCTCTTTTGATTCCAAACGCACTTTTTGATACGGTGATAATGAAATTGACATATGTTGCTAAACAATGAAGTATATTAATTAAATCAAACAAGTATTAACACCATTATTTCTCCAAATCTGTTGACATCCATCAGCCAAATGAGTCATTCGTCTGGGGTTTGCATTTCGTGCTAATGTGAACTTGATTAATTCCTAAATAATGAGAGTTTCTACTCACCTTAAGCTAATTACGCTCCTCTTCTTGTTACAAGAACTATTTTTCATGGATTGACCATGAAATTATATGTTAACTCTTTCTTAACGACTATATTCATTATGAAAACAATTTCCATGAATCGTCTATAACATGAATTCATTCAATTGCAACAAATAATAGAGTTCTTGATCTTAAATTGCATTTCTTACTGATATTAATTGGTTGAATTCTAAAATAAAGAGTACCTCCTATCATTTGTGGTTAAAAAGTCAAATCTTTTGATTCCAAACCACTTTTTGATAAAGGGATAATGAAATTGACATATGTTGCTAAACAATGAAGTATATTAATTAAATCAAACAAATATTAACACCATTATTACTCCAAATCTGTTGACATCCATTAGCGAAAGGAGTCATTCATCTGGGTTTGTATTTCGTGCTAATGTGAACTTGATTAATTCCTACATAATGAGAGTTTCCACTCACCTTAAGCTAATTACGCTCCTCTTGTTGTTATAAGAGCTATTTTTCGTGGATTGACCATGAAATGATATGTTGACTCTTTCTTAATGACTATATTCATTATGAAAACAATTTTCATGAATCGTCTATAACATGAATTCATTCAATTTCAACAAACAATAGAGTTCTTGATCATAAATTTCATTTCTTATTAATATTAATTGGTTGAATTCTAAAATAAAGAGTACCTCCCATCATTTGTGGTTAGCAAGTCGATGCTTTTGATTCCAAACACACTTTTTGATAAAGCGATAATTAAATTGACAAATGTTGCTAAACAATGAAGTATATTAATATAATCAAACAAGTATTAACACCATTATTACTCCAAATCTGTTTGTGTCCATCAGCCAAATGAGTCATTCGTCTTGGATAGCATTTCATGCCAATGTGAACTTGTTTCATTACAAAATAATGGGACTTTCTAATCACCTCAAGCTAATTAGGCTCCTCTTCTTGTTGCAAGAACAATTTTTCATGCATTCACCATCAAATTATCTGTTGACTCTTTCTTAGCGACTATATTCATTATGAAAGCAATTTCCATGAATCGTCTATAACCTAAATTCATTCAATTGCAACAAACAATAGAGTTCCTGATCTCGAATTGCATTTCCTATTGATATTAATTGGTTGAATTCTAACATAAAGAGTATCTCCCATTAGTTCTGGTTAGCAAGGCTCCTCTTTTGATTCCAAACGCAATTTTTGATACGGTGACAATGAAAATGACATATGTTACTAAACAATGAAGTATATTAATTAAATCAAACAAGTATTAACACCATTATTACTCCAAATCTATTTAAATCCATCAGCCAAATGAGTCATTCATCTGGGTTTGCATTTTGTGCTAATGTGAACTTGATTAATTCTTAAATAATGAGAGTTTCTACCCACCTCAAGGTAATTACGCTCCTCTTCTTGTTACAAGAACTATTTTTCATGGATTGACATAAAATTATATGTTGACTCTTTCTTAGTGAGAATATTCATTATGAAAACAATTTCCATGAATCGTCTATAACATGAATTCATTCAATTGCAACAAACAATAGAGTTCTTGATCATAAATTTCATTTCTTATTAATATTAATTGGTTGAATTCTAAAATAAAGAGTACCTCCCATCATTTGTGGTTAGCAAGTCGAATCTTTTGATTCCAAACCACTTTTTGATAAAGTGATAATTAAATTGACATATGTTGCTAAACAATGAAGTATATTAATTAAATCAAACAAGTATTAACACCATTATTACTCCAAATCTATTTGCGTCCATTAGCCAATTGAGTCATTCATCTTGGATAACATTTCATGCCAATATGAACTTGTTTAATTACTAAATAATGGGACTTCTAATCACCTCAAGCTAATTAGGCTCCTCTTCTTGTTACAAGAACAATTTTTCATGCATTCACCATCAAATTATCTGTTGACTCTCTCTTGGCGACTATATTCATTATGAAAACAATTTCCATGAATCATCTATAACATGAATTCATTCAATTGCAACAAACAATAGAGTTCTTGATCTCGAATTGCATTTCCTATTGATATTAATTGGTTGAATTCTAACATAAAGAGTACCTCCCATTATTTCTCATTAGCAAGGCTCCTTTTTGATTCCAAATGCACTTTTTGATACGGTGATAATGAAATTGACATATGTTACTAAACAACGAAGTATATTAATTAAATCAAACAAGTATTAACACCATTATTACTCCAAATCTATTTACATCCATCAGTCAAATGGGTCATTCATCTGGGTTTGCATTTCGTGCTAATGTGAGCTTGATTAATTCCTAAATAATGAGAGTTTCTACTCACCTCAAGCTCATTACGCTCCTCTTCTTGTTACAAGAACTATTTTTCTTGGATTGACCATGAAATTATATGTTGACTCTTTCTGAACGACTATATTCATTATGAAAACAATTTCCATGAATCGTCTATAACATGAATTCATTCAATTGCAACAAACAATAGAGTTCTAGATCTTAAATTGCATTTCTTATTGATATTAATTGGTTGAATTCTAAAATAAAGAGTACCTCCCGTCATTTGTGGTGAGCAAGTCGAATCTTTTGATTCCAAACCACTTTTTGATAAAGTGATAATTAAATTGACATATGTTGCTAAACAATGAAGTATATTTTTTAAATAAAACAAGTATTAACACCATTATTACTCCAAATTTGTTTGCGTCCATCAGCCAATTGAGACATTCGTCTAGGATAACATTTCATGCCAATGTGAACTTGTTTAATTACTAAATAATGGGACTTTCTAATCACCTCAAGCTAATTAGGCTCTTCTTCTTTTTACAAGAACAATTTTTCATGCATTCACCATCAAATTATCTGTTGACTCTTTCTTAGTGACTATATTCATTATGAAAACAATTTCCATGAATCGTCTATAATATGAATTCATTCAATTGCAACAAACAATAGAGTTCTTGATCTCGAATTGCATTTCCTATTGATATTAATTGGTTGAATTCTAACATAAAGAGTACCTCCCATTATTTCTCGTTAGCAAGGCTCCTCTTTTGATTCCAAACGCACTTTTTGATACGGTGATAATGAAATTGACATATGTTGCTAAACAATGAAGTATATTAATTAAATCAAACAAGTATTAACACCATTGTTACTCCAAATCTGTTGACCTCCATCAGCCAAATGAGTCATTCATCTGGGGTTTGCATTTCGTGCTAATGTGAACTTGATTAATTCCTAAATAATGAGAGTTTCTACTCACTTTAAGCTAATTACGCTCCTCTTCTTGTTACAAGAACTATTTTTCATGGATTGACCATGAAATTATATGTTGACTCTTTCTTAACGGCTATATTCATTATGAAAACAATTTCCATGAATCGTCTATAACATGAATTCATTCAATTGCAACAAACAATAGAGTTCTTGATCTCGAATTGCATTTCCTATTGATATTAATTGGTTGAATTCTAACATAAAGAGTACCTCCCATTATTTCTCGTTAGGAAGGCTCCTCTTTTGATTTCAAACGCACTTTTCGATACGGTGATAATGTAAATGACATATGTTACTAAACAACGAAGTATATTAATTAAATCAAACAAGTATTAACATCGTTATTACTCCAAATCTGTTTGCGTCCATCAGCCAATTGAGACATTCGTCTTGGATAACATTTCATGCCAATGTGAACTTGTTTAATTACTAAATAATGGGACTTTCTAATCACCTCAAGCTAATTAGGCTCTTCTTCTTTTTTCAAGAACAATTTTTCATGCATTCACCATCAAATTATCTGTTGACTCTTTCTTAGCGACTATATTCATTATGAAAACAATTTCCATGAATCGTCTATAACATGAATTCATTCAATTGCAACAAACAATAGAGTTCTTGATCTCGAATTGCATTTCCTATTGATATTAATTGGTTGAATTCTAACATAAAGAGTACCTCCCATTATTTCTGGTTAGCAAGACTCCTCTTTTGATGCCAAACGCACTTTTTGATAAAGTGATAATGAAATTGACATAAGTTACTAAGCAACGAAGTATATTAATTAAATCAAACAAGTATTAACACCATTATTACTCCAAATCTGTTGACATCCATCAGCCAAATGAGTCATTCATCTGGGGTTTGCATTTTGTGCTAATGTGAACTTGATTAATTCCTAAATAATGAGAGTTTCTACTCACTTTAAGCTAATTACGCTCCTCTTCTTGTTACAAGAACTATTTTTCATAGATTCACCATGAAATTATATGTTATCTATTTCTTAACGACTATATTCATTATGAAAACAATTTCCATGAATCGTCTATAACATGAATTCATTCAATTGCAACAAATAATAGAGTTCTTGATCTTAAATTGCATTTTTTACTGATATTAATTGGTTGAATTCTAAAATAAAGAGTACCTCCTATCATTTGTGGTTAACAAGTCAAATCTTTTGATTCCAAACCACTTTTTGATAAAGTGATAATGAAATTGACATATGTTGCTCAATAATGAAGTATATTAATTAAATCAAACAAATATTAACACCATTATTACTCCAAATCTGTTGACATCCATCAGCCAAAGGAGTCATTCATCTGGGTTTGTATTTCTTGCTAATGTGAACTTGATTAATTCCTAAATAATGAGAGTTTCCACTCACCTTAAGCTAATTACGCTCCTCTTCTTGTTACAAGAGCTATTTTTCGTGGATTGACCATGAAATTATATGTTGACTCTTTCTTAGCGACTATATTCATTATGAAAACAATTTCCATGAATCGTCTATAACATGAATTCATTCAATTGCAACAAACAATAGTGTTCTTGATCTCGAATTGCATTTCCTATTGATATTAATTGGTTGAATTCTAACATAAAGAGTACCTCCCATTATTTCTCGTTAGCAAGGCTCCTCTTTTGATTCCAAACGCACTTTTCGATACGGTGATAATGAAAATGACATATGTTACTAAACAACGAAGTATATTAATTAAATCAAGCAAGTATTAAAACCATTATTTCTCCAAATCAATTTACATCCATCAGCCAAATGAGTCATTCATCTGGGTTTGCATTTCGTGCTAATGTGAACTTGATTAATTCCTAAATAATGAGAGTTTCTACTCACCTCAAGCTAATTATGCTCCTCTTCTTGTTACAAGAACTATTTTTCATGGATTGACCATGAAATTATATGTTGACTCTTTCTGAAAGACTATATTCATTATGAAAACAATTTCCATGAATCGTCTATAACATGAATTCATTCAATTGCAACAAACAATAGAGCTCTTGATCTCGAATTGCATTTCCTATTGATATTAATTGGTTGAATTCTAACATAAAGAGTACCTCCCATTATTTCTGGTTAGCAAGGCTCCTCTTTTGATGCCAAACGCACTTTTTGATAAAGTGATAATGAAATTGACATATGTTGCTAAGCAACGAAGTATATTAATTAAATCAAACAAGTATTAACACCATTATTACTCCAAATCTGTTGACATCCATCAGCAAAATGAGTCATTCATCTGGTTTTGCATTTCATGCTAATGTGAACTTGATTAATTCCTAAATAATGAGAGTTTCTACTCACCTCAAGCTAATTACGCTCCTCTTCTTGTTACAAGAACTATTTTTCATGGATTGACCATGAAATTATATGTTGACTCTTTCTTCACGACTATATTCATTATGAAAACAATTTCCATGAATCGTCTATAACATGAATTCATTCAATTGCAACAAACAATAGAGTTCTTGATCATAAATTGCATTTCTTATTGATATTAATTGGTTGAATTCTAAAATAAAGAGTACCTCCCATCATTTGTGGTTAGCAAGTCGAATCTTTTGATTCCAAACCACTTTTTGATAAAGTGATAATTAAATTGACATATGTTGCTAAACAATGAAGTATATTAATTAAATCAAACAAGTATTAACACCATTATTACTCCAAATCTGTTTGCGTCCATCAGCCAATTGAGTCATTCGTCTTCGATAACATTTCATGCCAATGTGAACTTGTTTAATTACTAAATAATGGGACTTTCTAATCACCTCTAGCTAATTAGGCTCCTCTTCTTGTTACAAGAACAATTTTTCATGCATTCACCATCAAATTATCTGTTGACTATTTCTTGGTGACTATATTCATTATGAAAACAATTTCCATGAATTGTCTATAACATAAATTCATTCAATTGCAACAAACAATAGAGTTCCTGATCTCGAATTGCATTTCCTATTGATATTAATTGGTTGAATTCTAACATAAAGAGTATCTCCCATTATTTCTGGTTAGCAAGGCTCCTCTTTTGATTCCAAACGCACATTTTGATGCGGTGATATTGAAATTGTCATATGTTACTAAACAACGAAGTATATTAATTAAATCAAACAAGTATTAACACCATTATTACTCAAAATCTATTTACATCCATCAGCCAAATGGGTCATTCATCTGGGTTTGCATTTCGTGCTAATATGAACTTGATTAATTCCTAAATAATGAGAGTTTCTACTCACCTCAAGCTAATTATGCTCCTCTTCTTGTTACAAGAACTATTTTTCATGGATTGACCATAAAATTATATGTTGCTCTTTCCTAACGACTATATTCATTATGAAAACAATTTCTATTAATCGTCTGTAACTTGAATTCATTCAATTGCAACAAACAATAGAGTTCTTGATCTTAAATTGCATTTCTTATTGATATTAATTGGTTGAATTCTAAAATAAAGAGTACCTCCCATCATTTGTGGTGAGCATGCCGAATCTTTTGATTCCAAACCACTTTTTGATAAAGTGATAATGAAATTGACATATGTTGCTAAACAATGAAGTATATTAATTAAATCAAACAAATATTAACACCATTATTACTCCAAATCTGTTTGCGTCCATCGGCCAAATGTGTCATTCAGCTTGGATTGCATTTCATGCTAATGTGAAATTGTTTAATTACCAAATAATGAGACTTTCTAAACACTTTAAGCTAATTAGGCTCCTCTTCTTGTTACAAGAACTATTTTTCATGCATTAACCATTAAATTATCTATTGACCCCTTCTTAACTACTATATTCATTATGAAAACAATTTCCATGAATCATCTATAACATGAATTCGTTCAATTGCAACAAACAAAAGAGTTCTTGATCTCGAATTGCATTTCCTATTGATATCAATTGGTTGAATTCTAACATAAAGAGTATCTCCCATTATTTTTCGTTAGCAAGGCTCCTCTTTTGATTAGAAATGCACTTTTTGATACGGTGATAATGAAATTGACATATGTTACTACACAACAAAGCATATTAATTAAATCAAACAAGTATTAACACCATTATTACTCCAAATCTGTTGACATCCATCAGCCAAATGAGTCATTCATCTGGGTTTGCATTTCGTGCTAATGTGAACTTGATTAATTCGTAAATAATGAGAGTTTCTACTCAGCTTAAGCTAATTACGCTCCTCTTCTTTTTACAAGAACTATTTTTCATGGATTGACCATGAAATTATATGTGGTCTATTTCTTAACGACTATATTCTTTTTGAAAACAATTTCCATGAATCGTCTATAACATGAATTCATTCAATTGCAACAAATAATAGAGTTCTTGATCTTGAATTGCATTTCTTATTGATATTAATTGGTTGAAATCTAAAATAAAGAGTACCTCCCATCATTTCTGGGTAGCAAGTCGAATCATTTCATTCCACGCTCACTTTTTGATAAAGCGATAATGAAATGGAAATATGTTGCTAAACAATGAAGTATATTACTTAAATCAATCAAGTATTAACACCATTATTACTCCAAATTTGTTTGCGTCCATCAGCCAAATGAGTCATTCATCTTGGATTGCATTTCAAGCCAATGTGAACTTGTTTAATTACTAATTAATGAGACTTTCTAATCACCTTAATCTAATTAGGCTCCTATTCTTGTTACAAGAATTATTTTTGATGCTTTGACCATGAAATTATATGTTGACTCTTTCTTAACAACTATATTCATTATGAAAACAATTTCCATTAATCGTATATAACATCAATTCATTCAATTGCAACAAATAATAGAGTTCTTGATCTTGAATTGCATTTCTTATTGATATTAATTGGTTGAATTCTAAAATAAAGAGTGCATCCCATCATTTATTGTTAGCATGTTGAATCTTTTGATTCCAAACACACATTTTGATATAGCAATAATGAAATTGACATATGTCGCTAACCAATGAAGTATAAATAATGGGACTTTCTAATCACCTCAAGCTAATTAGGCTCCTCTTCTTGTTACAAGAACAATTTTTCATGCATTCACCATCAAATTATCTGTTGACACTTTCTCAACGACTATATTCATTATGAAAACAATTTCCATGAATCGTCTATAACATGAACTCATTCAATTGCAACAAACAATAGAGTTCTTGATCTCGAATTGCATTTCCTATTGATATTAATTGGTTGAATTCTAACATAAATACTACCTCCAATTATTTCTAGTTAGCAAGGCTCCTCTTTTGATTCCATAAGCACTTTTTGATATAGTGATAATGAAATTGACATATGGTTCTAAACAATGAAGTATATTAATTAAATCATACAAGTATTAACACCATTATTACTGCAAATATGTTTACATCCATCAGCCAAATGAGTCATTCATCTGGGTTTGCATTTCGTGCTAATGTGAACTTGATTAATTCCTAAATAATGAGAGTTTCCACTCACCTTAAGCTAATTACGCTCCTCTTCTTGTTACAAGAACTATTTTTCATGGATTGACCATGAAATTATATGTTGACTCTTTCTCAATGAAAACAATTTTCATGAATCGTCTATAACATGAATTCATTCAATTGCAACAAACAATAGAGTTCTTGATCTTAAATTGCATTTATTATTGATATTCATTGGTTGAATTCTAAAATAATGAGTACCTCCCATCATTTGTGGTTAGCAAGTCGAATCTTTTGATTCCAAACCACTTTTTGATAAAGTGATAATTAAATTGACATATGTTGCTAAACAATGAAGTATATTAATTAAATCAAACAAGTATTAACACCATTATTACTCCAAATCTATTTGCGTCCATCAACCAATTGAGTCATTCATCTTGGATAACATTTCATGCCAATATGAACTTGTTTAATTACTAAATAATGGGACTTCTAATCACCTCAAGCTAATTAGGCTCCTCTTCTTGTTACAAGAACAATTTTTCATGCATTCACCATCAAATTATCTGTCGACTCTTTCTTGGCGACCATATTCATTATGAAAACAATTTCCATGAATCGTCTATAACATGAACTCATTCAATTGCAACAAACAATAGAGTTCTTGATCTCGAATTGCATTTCCTATTGATATTAATTGGTTGAATTCTAACATAAATACTACCTCCAATTATTTCTAGTTAGCAAGGCTCCTCTTTTGATTCCATAAGCACTTTTTGATATAGTGATAATGAAATTGACATATGGTTCTAAACAATGAAGTATATTAATTAAATCATACAAGTATTAACACCATTATTACTCCAAATATGTTTACATCCATCAGCCAAATGAGTCATTCATCTGGGTTTGCATTTCGTGCTAATGTGAACTTGATTAATTCCTAAATAATGAGAGTTTCCACTCACCTTAAGCTAATTACGCTCCTCTTCTTGTTACAAGAACTATTTTTCATGGATTGACCATGAAATTATATGTTGACTCTTTCTCAATGAAAACAATTTTCATGAATCGTCTATAATATGAATTCATTCAATTGCAACAAACAATAGAGTTGTTGATCTTAAATTGCATTTCTTAGTAATATTAGTTGGTTGAATTCGAAAATAAAGAGTAGCTCCCATCATTTGTGGTTAGCAAGTTGATGCTTTTCATTCCAAACACACTTTTTGATAAAGCGATAATTAAATTGACATATGTTGCTAAACAATGAAGTATATTATTTAAATCAAACAAGTATTAACACCATTATTACTCCAAATCTGTTTGTGTCCATCAGCCAAATGAGTCATTCGTGTTGGATAGCATTTCATGCCAATGTGAACTTGTTTAATTACTAAATAATGGGACTTTCTAATCACCTCAAGCTAATTAGGCTCCTCTTCTTGTTACAAGAACAATTTTTCATGCATTCACCATCAAATTATCTGTCGACTCTTTCTTGGCGACCATATTCATTATGAAAACAATTTCCATGAATCATCTATAGCATGAATTCATTCAATTGCAACAAACAATAGAGTTCTTGATCTCGAATTGCATTTCCTATTGATATTAATTGGTTGAATTCTAACATAAAGAGTACCTCCCATTATTTCTCGTTAGCAAGGCTCCTCTTTTGATTCCAAACGCACTTTTTGATACGGTGATAATGAAATTGACATATGTTGCTAAACAATGAAGTATATTAATTAAATCAAACAAGTATTAACACCATTATTACTCCAAATCTGTTGACATCCATCAGCCAAATGAGTCATTCATCTGGGGTTTGCATTTCGTGCTAATGTGAACTTGATTAATTCCTAAATAATGAGAGTTTCTACTCACTTTAAGCTAATTATGCTCCTCTTCTTGTTACAAGAACTATTTTTCATGGATTGACCGTGAAATTATATGTTCACTATTTCTTAATGACTATATTCAGCATGAAAACAATTTTCATGAATCGTCGATAACATGAATTCATTCAATTGCAACAAATAATAGAGTTCTTGATCTTAAATTGCATTTTTTACTGATATTAATTGGTTGAATTCTAAATAAAGAGTACCTCCTATCATTTGTGGTTAACAAGTCAAATCTTTTGATTCCAAACCACTTTTCGATAAAGTGTTAATGAAATTGACATATGTTGCTAAACAATGAAGTATATTAATTAAATCAAACAAATATTAACACCATTATTACTCCAAATCTGTTTGCGTCCATCAGTCAAATGTGTCATTCAGCTTGGATTGCATTTCATGCCAATGTGAAATTGTTTAATTACTAAATAATGAGACTTTCTAAACACCTTAAGCTAATTAGGCTCCTCTTCTTGTTACAAGAACTATTTTTCATGCATTAACCCTTAAATTATCAATTGACCCCTTCTTAACGTATATATTCATTATGAAAACAATTTCCATGAATCATCTATAACATGAATTCATTGAATTGCAACAAACAATAGAGTTCTTGATCTCGAATTGCATTTCCTATTGAAATTAATTGGTTGAATTCTAACATAAAGAGTACCTCCCATTATTTCTGGTTAGCAAGGCTCCTCTTTTGATGCCAAACGCACTTTTTGATAAAGTGATAATGAAATTGACATATGTTGCTAAGCAACGAAGTATATTAATTAAATCAAACAAGTATTAACACCATTATTACTCCAAATCTGTTGACATCCATCAGCAAAATGAGTCATTCATCTGGTTTTGCATTTCATGCTAATGTGAACTTGATTAATTCCTAAATAATGAGAGTTTCTACTCACCTCAAGCTAATTACGTTCCTCTTCTTGTTACAAGAACTATTTTTCATGGATTGACCATGAAATTATATGTTGACTCATTCTTAACGACTATATTCATTATGAAAACAATTTCCATGAATCGTCTATAACATGAATTCATTCAATTGCAATAAACAATAGAGTTCTTGATCATAAATTGCATTTCTTATTGATATTAATTGGTTGAATTCTAAAATATAGAGTACCTCCCATCATTTGTGGTTAGCAAGTCGAATCTTTTGATTCCAAACCACTATTTGATAAATTGATAATGAAATTGACATATGTTGCTAAACAATGAAGTATATTAATTAAATCAAACAAGTATTATCACCATTATTACTCCAAATATGTTTACATCCATCAGCCAAAGTAGTCATTCATCTGGGTTTCAATTTTGTGCTAATGTGATCTTGATTAATTCCTAAATAATGAGAGTTTCCACTCACCTTAAGCTAATTACGCTCATCTTCTTGTGACAAGAACTATTTTTCATGGATTGACCATGAAATTATATGTTGACTCTTTCTTAACGACTATATTCATTATGAAAACAATTTCCATGAATCGTCTATAAAATGAATTCATTCAATTCAAGCAAACAATAGAGTTCTTGATCTTAAATTGCATTTCTTAGTGATATTAATTGGTTGAATTCTAAAATAAAGAGTAGCTCCCATCATTTGTGGTTAGCAAGTCAATGCTATTGATTCCAAACACACTTTTTGCTAAAGCGATAATTAAATTCACATATGTTGCTAAACAATGAAGTATATTAATTACATCAAACAAGTATTAACACCATTATTACTCCAAATCTGTTTGTATCCATCAACCAAATGAGTCATTCGTCTTGGATAGCATTTCATGCCAATGTGAACTTGTTTAATTACTAAATAATGAGACTTTCTAATCACCTCAAGCTAATTAGGCTCCTCTTCTTGTTACAAGAACAATTTTTCATGCATTCACCATCAAATTATCTGTTGACACTTTCTCAACGACTATATTCATTATGAAAACAATTTCCATGAATCGTCTATAATATGAATTCATTCAATTGGAACAAACAATAGAGTTCTTGATCTCGAATTGCATTTCCTATTGATATTAATTGGTTGAATTCTAACATAAAGAATACCTCCAATTATTTCTAGTTAGCAAGGCTCCTCTTTTGATTCCAAACGCACTTTTTGATACAGTGATAATGAAATTGACATATGGTTCTAAACAATGAAGTATATTAATTAAATCATAGAAGTATTAACACTATTATTACTCCAAATATGTTTACATCCATCAGCCAAATGAGTCATTCATCTGGGTTTGCATTTCCTACTAATGTGAACTTGATTAATTCCTAAATAATGAGAGTTTCCACTCACCTTAAGCTAATTACGCTCCTCTTCTTGTTACAAGAACTATTTTTCATGGATTGACCATGAAATTATATGTTGACTCTTTCTCAATGAAAACAATTTTCATGAATCGTCTATAACATGAATTCATTCAATTGCAACAAACAATAGAGTTCTTGATCTTAAATTGCATTTCTTATTGATATTAATTGGTTGAATTCTAAAATAAAGAGTACCTCCCATCATTTGTGGTTAGCAAGTCGAATCTTTTGATTCCAAACAACTTTTTGATAAAGTGATAATGAAATTGACATATGTTGCTAAACAATGAAGTATATTAATTAAATCAAATAAGTATTAACACCATTATTACTCCAAATCTGTTTGCGTCCATCAGCCAAATGTGTCATTCAGCTTGGATTGCATTTCATGCTAATGTGAACTTGTTTAATTACAAAATAATGAGACTTTCTAAACACCTTAAGCTAATTACGCTCCTCTTCTTCTTACAAGAACTATTTTTCATGCATTAACCATTAAATTATCTATTGACCCCTTCTTAACGTCAATATTCATTTTGAAATCAATTTCCATGAATCATCTATAACATAAATTCATTCAATTGCAACAAACAATAGAGTTCTTGATCTCGAATTGCATTTCCTATTGATATTACTTGGTTTAATTCTAACATAAAGAGTACCTCCCATTATTTCTGGTTAGCAAGGCTCCTCTTTTTATTCCAAACGCACTTTTTGATACAGTGATAATGAAATTGACATATGATGCTAAACAACGAAGTATATTAATTAAATCAAACAAGTATTAACACCATTATTACTCCAAATCTGTTTACATCCATCAGCCAAATGAGTCATTCATCTGGGTTTGCATTTTGTGCTAATGTGAACTTGATTAATTCCTAAATAATGAGAGTTTCCACTCACCTTAAGCTAATTACGCTCCTCTCTTGTTACAAGAACTATTTTTCATGGATTGACCATGAAATTATATGTTGACTCTTTCTTAACGACTATGTTCATTATGAAAACAATTTTCATGAATCGTCTATAATATGAATTCATTCAATTGCAACAAACAATAGAGTTGTTGATCTTAAATTGCATTTCTTAGTGATATTAGTTGGTTGAATTCGAAAATAAAGAGTAGCTCCCATCATTTGTGGTTAGCAAGTTGATGCTTTTCATTCCAAACACACTTTTTGATAAAGCGATAATTAAATTGACATATGTTGCTAAACAATGAAGTATATTAATTAAATCAAACAAGTATTAACACCATTATTACTCCAAATCTATTTGTGTCCATCAACCAAATGAGTCAATCATCTTGGATAGCATTTCATGCCAATGTGAACTTGTTTAAGTAGTAAATAATGGGACTTTCTAATCACCTCAAGCTAATTAGGCTCCTCTTGTTGTTAAAAGAACAATTTTTCATGCATTCGCCATCAAATTATCTGTTGACTCGTTCTTAACGACCATATTCATTATGAAAACAATTTCCATGAAACGTCTATAATATGAATTCATTCAATTTGCAACAAACAATAGAGTTCCTGATCTTAAATTGCATTTCTTATTCATATTAATTGGTTCAATTCTAAAATAAAGAGTACCTCCCATCATTTCAAGTAAGCAAGGCTCCTCTTTTGATTCCAAATGCACTTTTTGATACGGTGATAATGAAATTGACATATGATGCTAAACAACGAAGTATATTAATTAAATCAAACAGGTATTAACACCATTATTACTTCAAATCTGTTTACATCCATCAGCCAAAGGAGTCGTTCATCTGGGTCTGCATTTCGTGCTAATGTGAACTTGATTAATTCCTAAATAATGAGAGTTTCCACTCACCTTAAGCTAATTACGCTCCTATTCTTGTTACAAGAACTATGTGTCATGGATTGACCATGAAATTATATGTTGACTCTTTCTTAACGACTATATTCATTATAAAAACAACTTTCATGAATCGTTTATAACATGAATTCATTCAATTGCAACAAACAATAGAGTTACTGATCTTAAATTGCATTTCTTATTGATATTAATTGGTTGAATTCTAAAATAAAGAGTACCTCCAATCATTTCAAGTTAGCAAGGCTCCCCTTTTGATTCCAAACGCACTTTTTGATACGGTGATAATGAAATTGACATATGATGCTAAACAATGAAGTATATTAATTAAATCAAAAAAGTATTCACACCATTATTACTCCAAATCTGTTGACATCCATCAGCCAAATGAGTCATTCATCTGGGTTTGCATTTCATGCTAATGTGAACTTGATGAATTCCTAAATAATGAGAGTTTCTACTCACCTTAAGCTAGTTACGCTCCACTTCTTGTTACAAGAACTATTTTTCATGGATTGACCATGAAATTATATGTTGACTCTTTCTTAACGACTATATTCATTTTGAAAACAATTTCCATGAATCGTCTATAACATGAATTCATTCAATTGCAACAAACAATAGAGTTCTTGATCTCGAATTGCATTTCCTATTGATATTAATTGGTTGAATTCTAACATAAAGAGTTCCTCCCATTATTTCCGGTTAGCAAGGCTCCTCTTTTGATTCCAAACGCACTTGTTGATACAGTGATAATGAAATTGACATATGTTGCTAAAGAACGAAGTATATTAATTCAATCAAACAAGTATTAACACCATTATTACTCCAAATCTATTTACATCCATCAGCCAAATGAGTCATTCATCTGGGTTTGCATTTCGTGCTAATGTGAACTTGATTAATTCCTAAATAATGAGAGTTTCCACTCACCTTAAGCTAATTACGCTCCTCTTCTTGTTACATGAACTATTTTTCATGGATTGACCATGAAATTATATGTTGACTCTTTCTTAACGACTATATGCATTATGAAAACAATTTTCATGAATCGTCTATAACATGAATTCATTCAATTGCAACAAACAATAGAGTTCTTGATCTTAAATTGCATTTCTTAGTGATATTAATTGGTTGAATTCTAAAATAAAGAGTAGCTCCCATCATTTGTGGTTAGCAAGTCGATGCTTTTGATTCCAAACACACTTTTTGATAAAGTGATAATTAAATTCTCATATGTTGCTAAACAATGAAGTATATTAATTAAATCAAACAAGTATTAACACCATTATTACTCCAAATCTGTTTGTGTCCATCAGCCAAATGAGTCATCCGTCTTGGATAGCATTTCATGGCCAATGTTAACTTGTTATTTACTAAATAATGGGACTTTCTAATCACCTCAAGATAATTAGGCTCCTCTTCTTGTTACAAGAACAATTTTTCATGCTTTCACCATCAAATTATCTGTTGACTCGTTCTTAAAGACTATATTCATTATGAAAACAATTTCCATGAATCGTCTATAACATGAATTCATTCAATTGCAACAAACAATATAGTTCTTGATCTCGAATTGCATTTCCTATTTGTATTAATTGGTTGAATTCTAACATAAAGAGTACCTCCCATTATTTCTGGTTAGCAAGGCTCCTCTTTTGATTCCAAACACACTTTTTGATGCAGTGATAATGAAATTGACATATGTTGATAAACAACGAAGTATATTAATTAAATCAAACCAGTATTAACACCATTATTACCACAAATCTGTTTACGTCCATCAGCCAAATTAGTCATTCATTTGGGTTTGCATTTCGTGCTAATGTGAACTTGATTAATTCCTAAATAATGAGAGTTTCCACTCACCTTAAGCTAATTGCACTCCTCTTCTTGTTACATGAACTATTTTTCATGGATTGACCATGAAATTATATGTTGACTCTTTCTTAACGACTATATTCATTATGAAAACAATTTTCATGAATCGTCTATAACATGAATTCATTCAATCGCAACAAACAATAGAGTTCTTGATCTTAAATTGCATTTTTTAGTGATATTAATTGGTTGAATTCTAAAATAAAGAGTAGCTCCCATCAGTTGTGGTTAGCAAGTCGATGCTTTTGATTCCAAACACACTTTTTGATAAAGTGGTAATTAAATTCACATATGTTGCTAAACAATGAAGTATATTAATTAAATCAAACAAGTATTAACACCATTATTACTCCAAATCTGTTTGTGTCCATCAACCAAATGAGTCATTCGTCTTGGATAGCATTTCATGCCAATGTTAACTTGTTATTTACTAAATAATGGGACTTTCTAATCACCTCAAGCTAATTAGGCTCCTCTTCTAGTAACAAGAACAATTTTTCATGCATTCACCATCAAATTATCTGTTGACTCGTTCTTAACGACCATATTCATTATGAAAACAATTTCCATGAATCGTCTATAACATGAATTCATTCAATTGCAACAAACAATAGAGTTACTAATTTTAAATTGCATTTCTTATTGATATTAATTGGTTCAATTCTAAAATAAAGAGTACCTCCCATCATTTCAAGTTAGCAAGGCTCCTCTTTTGATTCCAAACGCACTTTTTGATACGGTGATAATGAAATTGACATATGATGCTAAACAACGAAGTATATTAATTAAATCAAACAAGTATTAACACCATTATTACTTCAAATCTGTTTACATCCATCAGCCAAAGGAGTCGTTCATCTAGGTCTGCATTTCGTGCTAATGTGAACTTGATTAAGTCCTAAATAATGAGAGTTTCCACTCACCTTAAGCTAATTACGCTCCTCTTCTTGTTACAAGAACTATTTTTCATGGATTGACCATGAAATTATATGTTCACTCTTTCTTAACGACCATATTCATTATGAAAACAATTTTCATCAATCGTCTATAACAAGAATTCATTCAATTGCAACAAACAATAGAGTTCTTGATCTTAAATTGCATTTCTTAGTGATATTAATTGGTTGAATTCTAAAATAAAGAGTAGCTCCCATCATTTGTGGTTAGCAGGTCGATGCTTTTGATTCCAAACACACTTTTTGATAAAGAGATAATTAAATTGACATATGTTGCCAAACAATGAAATATATCAATTAAATCAAACAAGTATTAACACCATTATTACTCCAAATCTGTTTGTGTCCATCAGCCAAATGAGTCATTCGTCTTGGATCGCATTTCATGCCAATGTTAACTTGTTATTTACTAAATAATGGGACTTTCTAATCACCTCAAGCTAATTAGGCTCCTCTTCTTGTTACAAGAACAATTTTTCATGCATTCACCATCAAATTATCTGTTGACTAGTTCTTAACGAATATATTCATTATGAAAACAATTTCCATGAATCGTCTATAACATGAATTCATTCAACTGCAACAAACAAGAGAGTTCCTGATTTTAAATTGCATTTCTTATTGATATTAATTGGTTGAATTCTAAAATAAAGAATACCTCCCATCATTTCTAGTTAGCAAGGCTCCTCTTTTGATTCCAAACGCACTTGTTGATACGGTGATAATGAAATTTACATATGATACAAAACAAGGAAGTATATTAATTAAATCAAACAAGTATTAACACCATTATTACTCCAAATCTGTTTACATCCATCACCCAAAGGAGTCATTCATCTGGGCATGCATTTCGTGCTAATGTGAACTTGATTAATTCCTAAATAATGAGAGTTTCTACTCACCTTAAGCTAAATACACACCCCTTCTTGTTACAAGAACTATTTTTGATTCATTGACCATGAAATTATATGTTGACTCTTTCTTAACAACTATATTCACTACGAAAACAATTTCCATGAATCGTCTATAACATGAATTCATTCAATTGCAACAAACAATAGAGTTCCTGATCTTAAATTGCATTTCTTAGTGATATTAATTGGTTGAATTTTAAAATAAAGATTACCTCCCATCATTTGTGGTTAGCAAGTCGATGATTTTGATTCCAAACACATTTTTTGATAAAGCAATAATTAAATTGACATATGTTGCTAAACAATGAAGTATATTAATTAAATCAAACAAGTATTAACACCATTATTACTCCAAATCTGTTTGTGTCCATCAGCCAAATGAGTCATTCGTCTTGGATTGCATTTCATGCCAATGTGAACTTGTTTAGTTACTAAATAATGGGACTTTCTAATTACCTCAAGCTAATTAGGCTCCTTTTCTTCTTACAAGAACAATTATTCATGCATTCACCATCAAATTATCTGTTGACTCTTTCTTAACGACAATATTCATTATGAAAACAATTTCCATGAATCGTCTATAACATGAATTCATTCAATTGTAACAAATAATAGAGTTCCTGATCTTAAATTGCATTTCTTATTGATATTAATTGGTTGAATTCTAAAATAAAGAGTACCTCCCATCATTCCTGGTTAGCGAGGCTCCTCTTTTGATTCCAAACGCACCTCTTGATACGGTGATAATGAAATTGACATATGATGCTAAACAACGAAGTATATTAATTAAATCAAACAAGTACTAACACCATTATTACTCCAAATCTGTTTACATCTATCAGCCAAAGGTGTCATTCATCTGAGTTTCAATTTCGTGCTAATGTGAACTTGATTAATTCCTAAATAATGAGAGTTTCCACTCACCTTAAGCTAATTACGCTCCTCTTCTTGTTACAAGAAAAATTTTTCATGGATTGACCACGAAATTATATGTTGACTCTTTCTTAACGACTATATTCATTATGAAAACAATTTTCACGGATCGTCTATAACATGAATTCATTCAATTGCAACAAACAATAGAGTTCTTGATCTTAAATTGCATTTCTTATTGATATTAATTGGTTGAATTCTAAAATAAAGAGTACCTCCCATCATTTCTGGTTAGCAAGGCTACTCTTTTGATTCCAAACGCACCTTTTGATACGGTGATAATGAAATTGACATATGATGCAAAACAATGAAGTATATTAATTAAATCAAACAAGTCTTAACACCATTATTACTCCAAATCTATTTACATCCATCAGGCAAAGGAGTCATTCATCTGGGTTTGCATTGCGTGCTAATGTGAACTTGATTAATTCCTAAATAATGAGAGTTTCTACTCACCTTAAGCTAATTACACACCCGTTCTTGTTACAAGAACTATTTTTCATGGATTGACCATAAAATTATATGTTGACTCTTTCTTAACCACTATATTCATTATGAAAACAATTTCCATGAATCGTCTATAACATGAATTCATTCAATTGCATCAAACAATAGAGTTCTTGATCTTAAAGTGCATTTCTTATTGATATTAATTGGTTGAATTCTAAAATAAAGAGTACCTCCTATCATTTGTGGTTAGCAAGTCGATGCTTTTGATTCCAAACACACGTTTTGATAAAGCGATAATTAAATTCACATATGTTGCTAAACAATGAAGTATATTAATTAAATCAAACAAGTATTAACACCATTATTACTCCAAATCTGTTTGTGTGCATCAACCAAATGAGTCATTCGTCTTGGATAGCATTTCATGCCAATGTGAACTTGTTTAATTACTAAATAATGGGAGTTCCTAAGCACCTCAAGCTAATTAGGCTCCTCTTCTTGTTACAACAACAATTTTTCATGCATTCACCATTAAATTATCTATTGACTCTTTCTTAACGACTATATTCATTATGAAAACAATTTCCATGAATCGTCTATAACATGAATTCATTGAATTGCAACAAACAATAGAGTTCCTGATCTTAAATTGCATTTCTTAGTGATATTAAGTGGTTGAATTCTAAAATAAAGAGTACCTCCCATCATTTCTGGTTAGCAAGGCTCCTCTTTTGATTCCAAACGCACCTTTTGACACGGTGATAATGAAATTGACATATGATGCTAAACAACGAAGTATATTAAGTAAATCAAACAAGTATTAACACCATTATTACTCCAAATCTGTTTACATCCATTAGCAAAAGGAGTCATTCATCTGAGTTTCAATTTCGTGCTAATGTGAACTTGATTAATTCCTAAATAAAGAGAGTTTCCACTCACCTTAAGCTAATTACGCTCCTCTTCTTGTTACAAGAACAATTTTTCATGGATTAACGATGAAATTATATGTTGACTCTTTCTTAACGGCTATATTCATTATGAAAACAATTTTCATGAATTGTCTATAACATGAATTCATTCAATTGCAACAAACAATAGAGTTCTTGATCTTAAATTGCATTTCTTAGTGATATTAATTGGTTGAATTCTAAAATAAAGAGTACCTCCCATCATTTCTGGTTAGCAAGTCGATGCTTTTGATTCCAAACACACTTTTTGATAAAGCGATAATTAAATTCACATATGTTGCTAAACAATGAAGAATATTAATTAAATCAAACAAGTATTAACACCATTATTACTCCAAAGCTGTTTGTGTCCATCAACCAAATGAGTCATTCCTCTCGGATAGCATTTAATGCCAATGTGAACTTGTTTAATTACTAAAAAATGGGACTTTCTAAGCACCTCAAGCTAATTAGGCTCCTCTTCTTGTTACAAGAACAATTTTTCATGCATTCACCATCAAATTATCTGTTGACTCTTTCTTAAAGACTATATTCATTATGAAAACAATTTCCATGAACCGTCTATAACATGAATTCATTCAATTGCAACAAACAATAGAGTTCCTGATTTTAAATTGCATTTCTTATTGATATTAATTGGTTGAATTCTAAAATAAACAGTACCTCCCATCATTTCTAGTTAGCAAGGCTCCTCTTTTGATTCCAAACGCACTTTTTGATACGGTGATAAAGAAATTGACATATGATGGAAAACAATGAAGTATATTAATTAACTCAAACAAGTATTAACACCATTATTACTCCAAATCTGTTTACATCCATTAGCCAAAGGAGTAAGGAGTCATTCATCTGGGTTTGCATTTCGTGCTAATGTGAACTTGATTAATTCCTAAATAATGAGAGTTTCCACTCACCTTAAGCTAATTACACACCCCTTCTTGTTACAAGAACTATTTTTCATGCATTGACCATGAAATTATATGTTGACTCTTTCTTAACGACTGTATTCATTATGAAAACAATTTCCATGAATCCTCTATAACAATGAATTCATTCAATTGCCACAAACAATAGAGTTCTTGAACTTAAATTGCATTTCTTATTGATATTAATTGGTTGAATTCTAAAATAAAGAGTAGCTCCCATCATTTGTGGTTAGCAAGTCGATGCTTTTGATTCCAAACACACATTTTGATAAAGCGATAATTAAATTCACATATGTTGCTAAACAATGAAGTATATTAATTAAATCAAACAAGTATTAACACCATTATTACTCCAAATCTGTTTGTGTCCATCAACCAAATGAGTCATTCGTCTTGGATAGCATTTCATGCCAATGTGAACTTGTTTAATTACTAAATAATGGGAGTTTCTAAGCGCCTCAAGCTAATTAGGCTCCTCTTCTTGTTACAAGAACAATTTTTCATGCATTCACCATCAAATTATCTGTTGACTCTTTCTTAACGACTATATTCATTATGAAAACAATTTCCATGAATCGTCTATAACATGAATTCATTCAATTGCAACAAATAATAGAGTTCCTGATCTTAAATTGCATTTCTTAGTGATATTAAGTGGTTGAATTCTAAAATAAAGAGTACTTCCCATCATTTCTGGTTAGCAAGGCTCTTCTTTTGATTCCAAACGTACCTTTTGATACGGTGATAATGAAATTGACATATGATGCTAAACAACGAAGTATATTAATTAAATTAAACAAGTATTAACACCATTATTACTCCAAATTTGTTTACATCCATCAGCCAAAGGAGTCATTCATCTAAGTTTCAATTTCGTGCTAATGTGAACTTGATTAATTCCTAAATAATGAGAGTTTCCACTCACCTTAATCTAATTACGCTCCTCTTCTTGTTACAAGAACTATTTTTCATGGATTGACCATGAAATTATATGTTGACTCTTTCTTAATGACTATATTCATTATGAAAACAATTTTCATGAATTGTCTATAACATGAATTCATTCAATTGCAACAAACAATAGAGTTCTTGATCTTAAATTGCATTTCTTAGTGATATTAATTGGTTGAATTCTAAAATAAAGAGTAGCTCCCATCATTTGTGGTTAGCAAGTCGATGCTTTTGATTCCAAACACACTTTTTGATAAAGTGATAATTAAATTCACATATGTTGCTAAACAATGAAGTAGATTAATTAAATCAAACAAGTATTAACACCATTATTACTCCAAATCTGTTTGTGTCCATCAACCAAATGAGTCGTTCGTCTTGGATAGCATTTCATGCCAATGTGAACTTGTTTAATTACAAAATAATGGGTCTTTCTAAGCACCTCAAGCTAATTAGGCTCCTCTTCTTGTGACAAGAACAATTTTTCATGCATTCACCATCAAATTATCTGTTGACTCTTTCTTAAATACTATATTCATTATGAAAACAATTTTCATGAACCGTCTATAACATGAATTCATTCAATTGCAACAAACAATAGAGTTCCTGATTTTAAATTGCATTTCTTATTGATATTAATTGGTTGAATTCTAAAATAAAGAGTACCTCCCATCATTTCTATTTAGCAAGGCTCCACTTTTGATTCCAAACGCACTTTTTGATACGGTGATAATGAAATTGACATATGATGCAAAACAATGAAGTATATTAATTAAATCAAACAAGTATTAACACCATTATTACTCCAAATCTGTTTACATCCATCAGCCAAAGGAGTCATTCATCTGAGTTTCAATTTCGTGCTAATGTGAACTTGATTAATTCCTAAATAATGAGAGTTTCCACTCACCTCAAGCTAATTACACACCCCTTCTTGTTACAAGAACTATTTTTCATGCATTGACCATGAAATTATATGTTGACTCTTTCTTAACAACTATATTCACTATGAAAACAATTTCCATGAATCGTCTATAACATGAATTCATTCAATTGCAACAAACAATAGAGTTCCTGATCTTAAATTGCATTTCTTATTGATATTAATTGGTTGAATTCTAAAATAAAGAGTACCTCCCATCATTTGTGGTTAGCAAGTCGATGCTTTTGATTCCAAACACATTTTTTGATAAAGCAATAATTAAATTGACATATGTTGCTAAACAATGAAGTATATTAATTAAATCAAACAAGTATTAACACCATTATTACTCCAAATCTGTTTGTGTCCATCAGCCAAATGAGTCATTCTTCTTGGATTGCATTTCATGCCAATGTGAACTTGTTTAATTACTAGATAATGGGACTTTCTAATCACCTCAAGCTAATTAGGCTCTTCTTCTTGTTACAAGAACAATTTTTCATGCATTCTCCATCAAATTATCTGTTGACTCTTTCTTAACGGCTATATTCATTATGAAAACAATTTCCATGAATTGTCTATAACATGAATTCATTCAATTGCAACAAACAATAGAGTTCATGATTTCAAATTGCATTTCTTATTGATATTAATTGGTTGAATTCTAAAATAAAGAGTACCTCCCATCATTTGTGGTTAGCAAGTCGATGCTTTTGATTCCAAACACAATTTTTGATAAAGCGATAATTAAATTCACATATGTTGGTAAACAATGAAGTATATTAATTAAATCAAACAAGTATTAACACCATTATTACTCCAAATCTGTTGGTGTCCATCAGCCAAATGAGTCATTCGTCTTGGATTGCATTTCATGCCAATGTGAACTTGTTTAATTACTAAATAATGGGACCTTCTAATCACCTCAAGCTAATTAGGCTCCTCTTCTTGTTACAAGAACAATTTTTCATGCATTCACCATCAAATTATCAGTTGACTCTTTCTTAATGACTATATTCATTATGAAAACAATTTCCATGAACCGTCTATAACATGAATTCATTCAATTGCAACAAACAATAGAGTTCCTAATTTTAAATTGCATTTCTTATTGATATTAATTGGTTGAATTCTAAAATAAAGAGTACCTCCCATCATTTCTAGTTAGCAAGGCTCCACTTTTGATTCCAAACGCACTTCTTGATACGGTGTTAATGAAATTGACATATGATGCAAAACAATGAAGTATATTAATTAAATCAAACAAGTATTAACACCATTATTACTCCAAATCTGTTTACATCCATCAGCCAAAGGAGTCATTCATCTGGGTTTGCATTTCGTGCTAATGTGAACTTGATTAATTCCTAAATAATGAGAGTTTCTACTCACCTTAAGCTAATTACACACACCTTCTTGTTACAAAAACTATTTTTCATGCATTGACCATGAAATTATATGTTGACTCTTTCTTAACAACTATATTCATTATGAAAACAATTTCCATGAATCGTCTATAACATGAATTCATTCAATTGCAGCAAACAATAGAGTTCTTGATCTTAAACTGCATTTCTTATTGATATTAATTGGTTGTATACTAAAATAAAGAGTACATCCCATCAATTGTGGTTAGCATGTCGAATCATTTCATTCCAAGCTCACTTGTTGATATAGTGATAATGAAATTGACATATATCGCTAACCAATGAAGTATATTAATTAAATCAAACAAGTATTAACACCATTATTACTCCAAATCTGTTTGTGTCCATCAGCCAAATGAGTCATTCGTCTTGGATTGCATTTCATGCCAATGTGAACTTGTTTAATTACTAAATAATGGAACTTTCTAATCACCTCAAGCTAATTTGGCTCCTCTTCTTGTTACAAGAACAATTTTACATGCATTCACCATCAAATTATCTGTTGCAATTGAATGAATTCATGTTGTAGACGATTCATGGAAATTGTTTTCGTAATGAATATAGACGTTTAGAAAGATTCAACAGATAATTTAATGGTTAATGCCTGAAAAATAGTTCTTGTACCAAGAAGAGGAGCCTAATTAGCTTGAGGTGACTAGAAAGTCTCATTATTTCGGAACTAAACTAGTTCACATTGGCATGAAATGCAATCCAAGGTGAATGAGACAATTGGCTGATGGACACAAAGAGGTTTGGAGTAATAATGGTGTTAATACTTGTTTGATTTCATTATAATACTTCATTGGTTAGCAACATATGTCAATTTCATTATCGCTGTATCAAAAAGTGAGCTTGGAATGAAATGATTCGACATGGTAACCATAAATGATGAGATTTACTCTTTATTTTAGAATTGAACCAATTAATACCAATAGGAAATGCAATTCGAGATCAAGAACTATATTGTTTGTTGCAATTGAATGAATTCATGTTATAGATGATATATGCAAATTGTTTTCATAATGAATATAGACATTAAGAAAGATTCAACTGATAATTTAATGGTTAATGCATAAAAAATATTTCTTGGAACAAGAAGAGGAGCCTAATTAGCATG
Organism: Ceriops zippeliana; assembly: GCA_037897445.1. NCBI lineage: Eukaryota > Viridiplantae > Streptophyta > Magnoliopsida > Malpighiales > Rhizophoraceae > Ceriops > Ceriops zippeliana. Next base: position 29,154 of record JBAPLH010001377.1, on the reverse strand, counting down.
AGGTGACTAGAAAGTCTCATTATTTAGGAACTAGACAATTTCACATTGGCATGAAATGCAATCCAAGGTGAATGACACATTTGGCTGATGGACGCAAATAGATTTGGAGTAATAATGGTATTAATACTTGTTTGATTTAATTAATATACTTCATTGGTTAGCGATATATGTCAATTTCATTATCACTATATCAAAAAGTGAGCTTGGAATTAAATGATTCGACATGCTAACCACATTTGATGGGATGTACTCTTTATTTTAGAATTCAACCAATTAAAATCAATAGGAGATGCAATTTGAGATCAAGAACTCTATTGTTTGTTGCAATTGAATGAATTCATGTCATAGATGATTCATAGAAATTGTTTTCATAATGAATATAGTCGTTAAGAAAGAGTCAACAGATTATTTCATGGTTAATGAATAAAAAATAGTTCTTGTAACAAGAAGAGGAGCCTAATTACTTTAAGGTGATTAGAAAGTCTCATTGTTTAGTAATTAAATAAGTTCACATTGGCATGAAATGCTATCCAACATGAATGACACCTTTGGCTGATTGACGCAAACAAATTTGGAGTAATAATGGTGTTAATACTTGTTTGATTTCATTAATATGCTTCATTGGTTAGAAACATATGTCAATTTCATTATCACTATATCAAAAACTGAACTTGGAATGAAATGATTCGACATGCTAACCATAATTGATGGAATGTAATATTTATTTTAGAATTCATCCAATTAATATCAATAGGAGATGTAATTCGAGATCAAGATGTCTATTGTTTGTTGCAATTGAATGAATTCATGTCATAGACGACTGATGGAAATTGTTTTCATAATGAATTTAGTCATTAAGAAAGAGCCAACAGATTATTTCATGGTTAATGAATGAAAAATAGTTCTTGTAACAAGAAGAGGAGCCTAATTACTTTAAGGTGATTAGAAAGTCTCATTATTTAGTAATTAAATAAGTTCACATTCGCATGAAATGCAATCCAACATGAATGACTTATTTGGGTGATGGACGCAAACAAATTTGGAGAAATAATGGTGTTAATACTTATTTGATTTAATTAATATACTTCATTGGTTAGCAACATATATCAATTTCATTATCGCTTTATCAAAATGTGTGTTTGGAATCAAAAGATTCGACATGCTAACCATAAATGACGGGATGTACTCTTTATTCTAGAATTCAACCAATTAATATCAATAGGAAATGCAATTCGAGATCAAGAACTCTATTGTTTGTTGCAATTGAATGAATTCATGTTATAGACGATCCATGATAATGATTTTCATAATGAATATAGACGTTAAGAAAGATTCAATAGATAATTTAATGGTTAATGCATGAAAAATAGTTCTTGTAACAAGAAACAGAGCCTAATTAGCTTGAGGTGGTTAGAAAGTCTCATTATTTAGGAACTAAACAAGTTCACATTGGCATGAAATGCAATCCAAGGTGAATGACACATTTGGCTGATGGACGCAAATAGATTTGGAGTAATAATGGTGTTAATACTTGATTGATTTAATTAATATACTTCATTGTTTAGCAACATATGTCAAATTCATTATCGCTTTATCAAAAAGTGAGCTTGGATTGAAATGATTCGACTTGCTAACCAGAAATGATGGGAGGTGCTCTTTATTTTAGAATTCAACCAATTAATATCAATAAGAAATGCAATTCAAGATTAAGAAGTTTATTGTTTGTTGCAATTGAATGAATTCATGTTATAAACGATTAATGGAAATTGTTTTCATAATGAATATAGTCATTAAGAAAGAGTCAACATATAATTTCATGGTCAAAGCATGAAAAATAATTCTTGGAACAAGAAGAGGAGCCTAATCAGATTAAGGTGATTAGAAAGTCTCATTAATTAGTAATTAAACAAGTTCACATTGGCATGAAAAGTAATCCAACATGAAGGACTCATTTGGGTGATGGACGCAAACAAATTTGGAGTAATAATGGTGTTAATACTTGTTTGATTTAATTAATATACTTCATTGGTTAGCGACATATGTCAATTTCATTATTGCTATATCAAAATGTGTGTTTGGAATCAAAAGATTCAACATGCTAACAATAAATGATGGGATGCACTCTTTATTTTAGAATTCAACCAATTAATATGAATAAGAAATGCAATTCAAGATCAAGAACTCTATTATTTGTTGCAATTGAATGAATTGATGTTATATACGATTAATGGAAATTGTTTTCATAATGAATATAGTTGTTAAGAAAGAGTCAACATATAATTTCATGGTCAAAGCATCAAAAATAATTCTTGTAACAAGAATAGGAGCCTAATTAGATTAAGGTGATTAGAAAGTCTCATTAATTAGTAATTAAACAAGTTCACATTGGCTTGAAATGCAATCCAAGATGAATGACTCATTTGGCTGATGGACGCAAACAAATTTGGAGTAATAATGGTGTTAATACTTGATTGATTTAAGTAATATACTTCATTGTTTAGCAACATATTTCCATTTCATTATCGCTTTATCAAAAAGTGAGCGTGGAATGAAATGATTCGACTTGCTACCCAGAAATGATGGGAGGTACTCTTTATTTTAGATTTCAACCAATTAATATCAATAAGAAATGCAATTCAAGATCAAGAACTCTATTGTTTGTTGCAATTAAATGAATTCATGTTATAGACGATTAATGGAAATTGTTTTCATAATGAATATAGTCGTTAAGAAAGAGTCAACATATAATTTCATGGTCAAAGCATCAAAAATAATTCTTGTAACAAGAATAGGAGCCTAATTAGATTAAGGTGATTAGAAAGTCTCATTAATTAGTAATCAAACAAGTTCACATTGGCATAAAATGCAATCCAAGATGAATGACTCATTTGGCTGTCGGACGCAAACAAAGTTGGAGTAAAAATGGTGTTAATACTTGTTTGATTTAATTAATATACTTCATTGTTTAGCAACATATTCCCATTTCATTATCGCTTTATCAAAAAGTGAGCTTAGAATGAAATGATTCGACTTGCTAACCAGAAATGATGGGAGGTACTCTTTATTTTAGAATTCAACCAATTAATATCAATAAGAAATGCAATTCAAGATCAAGAAGTCTATTGTTTGTTGCAATTGAATGAATTCATGTTATAAACGATTAATGGAAATTGTTTTCATAATGAATGTAGTCGTTAAGAAAGAGTCAACATATAATTTCATGGCCAAAGAATGAAAAATAATTCTTGTAACACAAATAGGAGCCTAATTAGATTAAGGTGATTAGAAATTCTCATTAATTAGTAGTCAAACAAGTTCACATTGGCATGAAATGCAATCCAAGATGAATGACTCATTTGGCTGTCAGACGCAAACAAAGTTGGAGTAAAAATGGTGTTAATACTTGTTTGATTTATTTAATATACTTCATTGTTTAGCAACATATGTCAATTTCATTATCGCTTTATCATAAAGTGTGCTTGCAATCAAATGATTTGCTAACCAGAAATGATGGGAGGTACTCATTATTTTAGAATTCAACCAATTAATATCAATAACAAATGCAATTCAAGATCAAGAACTCTACTGTTTCTTGTAATTGAATGAATTCATCTTATAGATGATTCATGGAAATTGTTTTCATAATGAAGATAGCCATTAAGAAAGTGTCAACAGATAATTTAATGGTTAATGCATGAAAAATAGTTCTTGTAACAAGAAGAGGAGCCTAATTAGATTAAGGTGATTAGAAAGTCTCAGTAATTAGTAATTAAACAAGTTCACATTGGCATAAAATGCAATTCAAGGTGAATGACACATTTGGATGTTGTATGCAAATAGATTTGGAGTAATAATGGTGTTAATACTTGTTTGATTTAATTAATATACTTCATTGGTTAGCAACATATGTCAATTTCATTATCGCTGTATCAAAAAGTGTGTTTGGAATCAAAAGATTCTACACGCTAACCATAAATGATGGGATGTACTCTTTATTTTAGAATTCAACCAATTAATATCTATAGGAAATGCAATTCGAGATCAAGAACTCTATTCTTTGTTGCAATTGAATGAATTCATGTTATAGACGATTCATGGAAATTGTTTTCATAATGAATATAGACGTTAAGAAAGATTGAACAGATAAGTTAATGGTTAATGTATGAAAAATAGTTCTTGTAACAAGAAGCGGAGCCTAATTAGCTTGAGGTGATTAGAAAGTCTCATTATTTAGTAACTAAACAAGTTCACATTGGCATGAAATGCAATCCAAGGTGAATGACACATTTGGCTGATGGACGCAAATAGATTTGGAGTAATAATGGTGTTAATACTTGTTTGATTTATTTAATATACTTCATTGTTTAGCAACATATGTCAATTTCATTATCGCTGTATGAAAAAGAGTGTTTCGAATCAAATGATTCGACTTGCTACCCTGAAATGAGGTGAGGTACTCTTTATTTTAGAAGTCAACCAATTAATATCAATAAGAAAAGCAATTCAAGATCAAGAACTTTATTGTTTGTTGCAATTGAATGAATTCATGTTATAGACGATTCATGGAAATTGTTTTTATAATGAATATGGTCGTTAAGAAAGAGTCAACAGATTATTTCATGATTAATGAATGAAAAATATTTTTTGTAACAAGAAGAGGAGCCTAATTCTCTTAAAGTGATTAGAAGGTCTGATTATTTAGTAATTAAATAAGTTCACATTAGCATGAAATGATATCCAAGAAGAATGACTCATTTGGCTGATAGACGCAAATAGATTTGGAGTAATAATGGTGTTAATACTTGATTGATTTAATTAATATACTTCATTGGTTAGTGACATATGTCAATTTCATTATCGCTGTATCAAAAAGTGTGTTTGGAATCAAAAGATTCGACATGCTAACCATAAATGACGGGATGTACTCTTTATTTTAGAATTCAACCAATTAATATCAATAGGAAATGCAATTCGAGATCAAGAACTCTATTGTTTGTTGCAATTGAATGAATTCATGTTATATATGATTCATGAAAATTATTTTCATAATGAATATAGACGTTAAGAAAGATTCAACAGATAATTTAATGGTTAATGCATGAAAAATAGTTCTTGTAACAAGAAGCAGAGCCTAAATTAGCTTGACGTGATTAGAAAGACTCATTATTTAGGAACTAAACAAGTTCACATTGGCATGAAATGCAATCCAAGGTGAATGACACATTTGGCTGATGGACGCAAATAGATTTGGAGTAATAATGATGTTAATACTTGATTCATTTAATTAATATACTTCATTATTTAGCAACATATGTCAAATTCATTATCGCTTTATCAAAAAGTGAGCTTGGATTGAAATGATTCGACTTGCTAACCATAAATGATGGGAGGTACTCTTTATTGTAGAATTCAACCAATTAATATCAATAAGAAATGCAATTCAAGATCAAGAAGTTTATTGTTTGTTGCAATTGAATGAATTCATGTTATAAAGGATTAATGGAAATTGTTTTCATAATGAATATAGTCATTAAGAAAGTGTCAACATATAATTTCATGGTCAAAGCATTAAAAATACTTCTTGTAACAAGAAGAGGAGCCTAATTAGATTAAGGTGATTAGAAAGTCTCATTAATTAGTAATTAAACAAGTTCACATTGGCATGAAAAGCAATCCAACATCAATGACTCATTTGGGTGATGGACGCAAACAAATTTGGAGTAATAATGGTATTAATACTTGTTTGATTTAATTAATATACTTCATTGGTTAGAGACATATGTCAGTTTCATTATTGCTATATCAAAATGTGTGTTTGGAATCAAACGATTCGACATGCTAACAATAAATGATGGGATGTACTCTTTATTTTAGAATTCAACCAATGAATATCAATAGGAAATGCAATTCAAGATCAAGAACTATATTGCTTGATGCAATTGGAGTAATTCATGTTATAGACGATTCATGGAAATTGTTTTCGTAATGAATATACACGCTAAGAAAGATTCAACAGATAATTTAATGGTTTATGCATGAAAAATAGTTCTTGTAACAAGAAGAAAAGCCTAATTAGCTTAAGGGGACTAGAAAGTCTCATTATTTAGGAAATAGACAAGTTCTCATTGGCATGAAATGCAAGCCAAGGTGAATGACACATTTGGTTGATGGACACAAATAGGTTTGGAGTAATAATGGTGTTAATACTTGTTTAATTTAATTAATATACTTCATTGGTTAGCAACATATGTCAATTTCATTATCGCTGTATCAAAAAGTGTGTTTGGAATCAAAAGATTCTACATGCTAACCATAAATGATGGGATGTACTCTTTATTTTAGAATTCAACCAATTAATATCAATAGGAAATGCAATTCGAGATTGAGAACTCTATTGTTTGTTGCAATTGAAAGAATTCATGTGATAGACGATTCATGGACATTGTTTTCATAATGAATATAGACGTTAAGAAAGATTCAACAGATAATTTAATGGTTAATGCATGAAAAATAGTTGTTGTAACAAGAAGATGAGCCCAATTAGCTTGAGGTGACTAGAAAGTCTCATTATTTAGGATCTAGACAAGTTCACATTGGCATGAAATGCAATCCAAGGTGAATGACACATTTGGCTGATGGACGCAAATAGATTTGGAGTAATAATGGTGTTAATACTTGTTTGTTTTAATTAATACACTTCATTGGTTAGCGACATATGTCAATTTCATTATCGATATATCAAAAAGTGAGCTTGGAATGAAATGATTCGACATGCTAACCATAATTGATGGGATGCACTCTTTATTTTAGAATTCAACCAATTAATATCAATAGGAAATGCAATTCGAGATCGAGAACTCTATTGTTTGTTGCAATTGAAAGAATTCATGTGATAGACGATTCATGGACATTGTTTTCATAATGAATATAGACATTAAGAAAGATTCAACAGATAATTTAATGGTTAATGCATGAAAAATAGTTGTTGTAACAAGAAGAGGAGCCCAATTAGCTTGAGGTGACTAGAAAGTCTCATTATTTAGGAACTAGACAAGTTCACATTGGCATGAAATGAAATCCAAGGTGAATGACACATTTGGCTGATGGACGCAAATAGATTTGGAGTAATAATGGTGTTAATACTTGTTTGATTTAATTAATATACTTCATTGGTTAGCGACATATGTCAATTTCGTTATCGCTATATCAAAAAGTGAGCTTGGAATGAAATGATTCGACATGCTAACCATAATTGATGGGATGTACTCTTTATTTTAGAATTCAACCAATTAATATCAATAGGAGATGCAATTCAAGATCAAGAACTCTATTATTTGTTGCTATTGAATGAATTCATGTCATAAACGATTCATGGAAATTGTTTTCATAATGAATATAGTCATTAAGAAAGAGTTAACAGATTATTTCATGGTTAATGAATCAAAAATAGTTCTTGTAACACGAAGAGGAGCCTAATTAGCTTGAGGTGACTAGAAAGTCTCATTATTTAGGAACTAGACAAGTTCACATTGGCATGAAATGCAATCCAAGGTGAATGACACATTTAGCTGATGGACACAAATAGATTTGGAGTAATAATGGTGTTAATACTTGTTTGATTTATTTAATATACTTCATTGTTTAGCAACATATGTCAATTTCATTATCGCTTTATGAAAAAGTGTGTTTCGAATCAAATGATTTGACTTGCTACCCTGAAATGAGGTGAGGTACTCTTTATTTTAGAAGTCAACCAATTAATATCAATAAGAAAAGTAATTCAAGATCAAGAACTTTAATGTTTGTTGCAATTGAATGAATTCATGTTTTAGACGATTCATGGAAATTGTTTTTATAAGGAATATGGTCGTTAAGAAAGAGTCAACAGATTATTTCATGGTTAATGAATGAAAAATATTTCTTGTAACAAGAAGAGGAGCCTAATTATCTTAAAGTGATTAGAAGGTCTGATTATTTAGTAATTAAATAAGTTCACATTGGCATGAAATGATATCCAAGATGAATGACTCATTTGGCTGATAGACGCAAATAGATTTGGAGTAATAATGGTGTTAATACTTGATTGATTTAATTAATATACTTCATTGGTTAGCGACATATGTCAATTTCATTATCGCTGTATCAAAAAGTGTGTTTGGAATCAAAAGATTCGACATGCTAACCATAAATGATGGGAGGTACTCTTTATTTTAGAATTCAACCAATTAATATCAATAAGAAATGCAATTCAAGATCAAGAAGTTTATTGTTTATTGCAATTGAATGAATTCATGTTATAAACGATTAATGGAAATTGTTTTCATAATGAATATAGTCATTAAGAAAGAGTCAACATATAATTTCATGGTCAAAGCATGAAAAATAATTCTTGTAACAAGAAGAGGAGCCTAATCAGATTAAGGTGATTAGAAAGTCTCATTAATTAGTAATTAAAGAAGTTCACATTGGCATGAAAAGTAATCCAACATGAAGGACTCATTTGGGTGATGGACGCAAACAAATTTGGAGTAATAATGGTGTTAATACTTGCTTGATTTAATTAATATATTTCATTGGTTAGCGACATATGTCAATTTCATTATTGCTATATCAAAATGTGTGTTTGGAATCAAAAGATTCGACATGCTAACAATAAATGATGGGATGCACTCTTTATTTTAGAATTCAACCAATTAATATCAATAAGAAATGCAATTCAAGATCAAGAACTCTATTATTTGTTGCAATTGAATGAATTGATGTTATAGACGATTAATGGAAATTGTTTTCATAATGAATATAATCGTTAAGAAAGAGTCAACATATAATTTCATGGTCAAAGCATCAAAAATAATTCTTGTAACAAGAATAGGAGCCTAATTAGATTAAGGTGATTAGAAAGTCTCATTAATTAGTAATTAAACAAGTTCACATTGGCTTGAAATGCAATCCAAGATGAATGACTCATTTGGCTGATGGACGCAAACAAATTTGGAGTAATAATGGTGTTAATACTTGATTGATTTAAGTAATATACTTCATTGTTTAGCAACATATTTCCATTTCATTATCGCTTTATCAAAAAGTGAGCGTGGAATGAAATGATTCGACTTGCTACCCAGAAATGATGGGAGGTACTCTTTATTTTAGATTTCAACCAATTAATATCAATAAGAAATGCAATTCAAGATCAAGAACTCTATTGTTTGTTGCAATTGAATGAATTCATGTTATAGACGATTAATGGAAATTGTTTTCATAATGAATATAGTCGTTAAGAAAGAGTCAACATATAATTTCATGGTCAAAGCATCAAAAATAATTCTTGTAACAAGAATAGGAGCCTAATTAGATTAAGGTGATCAGAAAGTCTCATTAATTAGTAATTAAACAAGTTCACATTGGCTTGAAATGCAATCCAAGATGAATGACTCATTTGGCTAATGGACGCAAACAAATTTGGAGTAATAATGGTGTTAATACTTGATTGATTTAATTAATATACTTCATTGGTTAGCAACATATATCAATTTCATTATCACTTTATCAAAAAGTGTGTTTGGAATCAAAAGATTCGACATGCTAACCATAAATGACGGGATGTACTCTTTATTTTAGAATTCAACCAATTAATATCAATAGGAAATGCAATTCGAGATCAAGAACTCTATTGTTTGTTGCAATTGAATGAATTCATGTTATATATGATTCATGAAAATTATTTTCATAATGAATATAGACGGTAAGAAAGATTCAACAGATAATTTAATGGTTAATGCATGAAAAATAGTTCTTGTAACAAGAAGAGGAGCCTAATTAGATTAAGGTGATTAGAAAGTCTCATTAATTAGTAATTAAACAAGTTCACATTGGCATGAAATGCAATCCAAGGTGAATGACACATTTGGATGTTGGACGCAAACAGATTTGGAGTAATAATGGTGTTAATACTTGTTTGATTTAATTAATATACTTCATTGGTTTGTAACATATGTCAATTTCATTATCACTGTATCAAAAAGTGTGTTTGGAATCAAAAGATTCTACATGCTAACCATAAATGATGGGATGTACTCTTTATTTTAGATTTCAACCAATTAATATCAATAGGAAATGCAATTCGAGATCAAGAACTCTATTGTTTGTTGCAATTGAATGAATTCATGTAATAGACAATTCATGGAAATTATTTTCATAATGAGTATAGACGTTAAGAAAGATTCAACAGATAATTTAATGGTTAATGCATGAAAAATAGTTGTTGTAACAAGAAGAGGAGCCAAATTATCTTGAGGTGACTAGAAAGTCTCTTTATTTAGGAACTAGACAAGTTCTCATGGGCATGAAATGCAATCCAAGGTGAATGACACATTTGGCTGATGGACGCAAATAGATTTGGAGTAATAATGGTGTTAATACTTGTTTGATTTAATTAATATACTTCATTGGTTAGCGATATATGTCAATTTCATTATCGCTGTATCAAAAAGTGAGCTTGGAGTGAAATGATTCGACATGCTAACCATAATTGATGGGATGTACTCTTTATTTTAGAATTCAACCAATTAATATCAATAACAAATGCAATTCAAGATCAAGAACTCTATTGTTTGTTGCAATTGAATGAATTCATGTTATACACGATTAATAGAAATTGTTTTCATAATGAATCTCGTCGTTAAAAAAGAGTCAACATATAATTTCATGGTCAATGCATGAAAAATAATTCTTGTAACAAGAAGAGGAGCCTAATTAGATTAAGCTGATTAGAAAGTCACATTAATTAGTAATTAAACAAGTTCACATTGGCATGAAATGCAATCCAACATGAATGACTCATTTAGGTGATGAACGCAAACAACTTTTGAGTAATAATGGTGTTAATACTTGTTTGATTTAATTAATATACTTCATTGGTTAGCAACATATATCAATTTCATTATCACTTTATCAAAAAGTGTGTTTGGAATCAAAAGATTCGACATGCTAACCATAAATGACGGGATGTACTCTTTATTTTAGAATTCAACCAATTAATATCAATAGGAAATGCAATTCGAGATCAAGAACTCTATTGTTTGTTGCAATTGAATGAATTCATGTTATATATGATTCATGAAAATTATTTTCATAATGAATATAGACGGTAAGAAAGATTCAACAGATAATTTAATGGTTAATGCATGAAAAATAGTTCTTGTAACAATAAGCAGAGCCTAAATTAGCTTGACGTGATTAGAAAGTCTCATTATTTAGGAACTAAACAAGTTCACATTGGCATGAAATGCAATCCAAGGTGAATGACACATTTGGATGATGGACGCAAATAGATTTGGAGTAATAATGGTGTTAATACTTGATTCATTTAATTAATATACTTCATTATTTAGCAACATATGTCAAATTCATTATCGCTTTATCAAAAAGTGAGCTTGGATTGAAATGATTCGACTTGCTAACCATAAATGATGGGAGGTACTCTTTATTTTAGAATTCAACCAATTAATATCAATAAGAAATGCAATTCAAGATCAAGAAGTTTATTGTTTGTTGCAAATGAATGAATTCATGTTATAAAGGATTAATGGAAATTGTTTTCATAATGAATATAGTCATTAAGAAAGTGTCAACATATAATTTCATGGTCAAAGCATTAAAAATACTTCTTGTAACAAGAAGAGGAGCCTAATTAGATTAAGGTGATTAGAAAGTCTCATTAATTAGTAATTAAACAAGTTCACATTGGCATGAAAAGCAATCCAACATCAATGACTCATTTGGGTGATGGACGCAAACAAATTTGGAGTAATAATGGTATTAATACTTGTTTGATTTAATTAATATACTTCATTGGTTAGAGACATATGTCAGTTTCATTATTGCTATATCAAAATGTGTGTTTGGAATCAAACGATTCGACATGCTAACAATAAATGATGGGATGTACTCTTTATTTTAGAATTCAACCAATGAATATCAATAGGAAATGCAATTCAAGATCAAGAACTATATTGCTTGATGCAATTGGAGTAATTCATGTTATAGACGATTCATGGAAATTGTTTTCATAATGAATATACACGCTAAGAAAGATTCAACGGATAATTTAATGGTTTATGCATGAAAAATAGTTCTTGTAACAAGAAGAGGAGCCTAATTAGCTTGAGGGGACTAGAAAGTCTCATTATTTAGGAACTAGACAAGTTCTCATTGGCATGAAATGCAAGCCAAGGTGAATGACACATTTGGTTGATGGACACAAATAGGTTTGGAGTAATAATGGTGTTAATACTTGTTTAATTTAATTAATATACTTCATTGGTTAGCAACATATGTCAATTTCATTATCGCTGTATCAAAATGTGTGTTTGGAATCAAAAGATTCTACATGCTAACCATAAATGATGGGATGTACTCTTTATTTTAGAATTCAACCAATTAATATCAATAGGAAATGCAATTTGAGATCAAGAACTATATTGCTTGATGCAATTGGAGTAATTCATGTTTAGCAACATATGTCAATTTCATTATCGCTTTATCAAAAAGTGTGTTTGGAAACAAAAGATTCCACTTGCTAACCACAAATGATGGGAGGTACTCTTTATTTTAGAATTCAACCAATTAATATCAATAAGAAAAGCAATTCAAGATCAAGAACACTATTATTTGTTGCAATTGAATGAATTCATGTTATAGACGATTAATGAAAATTGTTTTCATAATGAATATAGTCGTTAAGAAAGAGTCAACATATAATTTCATGGTCAAAGCATCAAAAATAATTCCTGTAACAAGAATAGGAGCCTAATTAGATTAAGGTGATTAGAAAGTCTCATTAATTAGTAATTAAACAAGTTCACATTGGCTTGAAATGCAATCCAAGATGAATGACTCATTTGGTTGATGGACGCAAACAAATTTGGAGTAATAATGGTGTTAATACTTGATTGATTTAAGTAATATACTTCATTGTTTAGCAACATATTTCCATTTCATTATCGGTTTATCAAAAAGTGAGCGTGGAATGAAATGATTCGACTTGCTAACCAGAAATGATGGGAGGTACTCTTTATTTTAGATTTCAACCAATTAATATCAATAAGAAATGCAATTCAAGATCAAGAACTCTATTGTTTGTTGCAATTGAATGAATTCATGTTATAGACGATTAATGGAAATTGTTTTCATAATGAATATAGTCGTTAAGAAAGAGTCAACATATAATTTCATGGTCAAAACATCAAAAATAATTCTTGTAACAAGAATTGGAGCCTAATTAGATTAAGGTGATCAAAAAGACTCATTAATTAGTAATTAAACAAGTTCACATTGGCTTGAAATGCAATCCAAGATGAATGACTCATTTGGCTAATGGACGCAAACAAATTTGGAGTAATAATGGTGTTAATACTTGATTGATTTAATTAATATACTTCATTGTTTAGCAACATATTTCCATTTCATTATCGCTTTATCAAAAAGTGAGCTTAGAGTGAAATGATTCGACTTGCTAACCAGAAATGACGGGAGGTACTCTTTATTTTAGAATTCAACCAATTAATATCAATAAGAAATGCAATTCAACATCAAGAAGTCTATTGTTTGTTGCAATTGAATGAATTCATGTTATAAACGATTAATGGAAATTGTTTTCATAATGAATGTAGTCGTTAAGAAAGAGTCAACATATAATTTCATGGCCAAAGAATGAAAAATAATTCTTGTAACACAAATAGGAGCCTAATTGGATTAAGGTGATTAGAAAGTCTCATTAATTAGTAATCAAACAAGTTCACATTGGCATGAAATGCAATCCAAGATGAATGACTCATTTGGCTGTCGGACTCAAACAAAGTTGGAGTAAAAATGGTGTTAATACTTGTTTGATGTAATTAATATACTTCATTGTTTAGCAACATATGTCAATTTCATTATCGCTTTATCATAAAGTGTGCTTGCAATCAAATGATTCGAGTTGCTAACCAAAAATGATGGGAGGTACTCATTATTTTAGAATTCAACCAATTAATATCAATAACAAATGCAATTCAAGATCAAGAACTCTATTGTTTCTTGTAATTGAATGAATTCATCTTATAGATGATTCATGGAAATTGTTTTCATAATGAAGATAGTCTTTAAGAAAGTGTCAACAGATAATTTAATGGTTAATGCATGAAAAATAGTTCTTGTAACAAGAAGAGGAGCCTAATTAGATTAAGGTGATTAGAAAGTCTCAGTAATTAGTAATTAAACAAGTTCACATTGGCATGAAATGCAATTCAAGGTGAATGACACATTTGGATGTTGGACGCAAATAGATTTGGAGTAATAATGGTGTTAATACTTGTTTGATTTAATTAATATACTTCATTGGTTAGCAACATATGTCAATTTCATTATCGCTGTATCAAAAAGTGTGTTTGGAATCAAAAGATTCTACACGCTAACCATAAATGATGGGATGTACTCTTTATTTCAGAATTCAACCAATTAATATCAATAGGAAATGCAATTCGAGATCAAGAACTCTATTCTTTCTTGCAATTGAATGAATTCATGTTATAGACGATTCATGGAAATTTTTTCATAATGAATATAGACGTTAAGAAAGATTCAAAAGATAATTTAATGGTTAATGTATGAAAAATAGTTCTTGTAACAAGAAGCAGAGCCTAATTAGCTTGAGGTGATTAGAAAGTCTCATTATTTAGTAACTAAAAAAGTTCACATTGGCATGAAATGCCATCCAAGGTGAATGACACATTTGGCTGATGGACGCAAATAGATTTGGAGTAATAATAGTGTTAATACTTGTTTGATTTATTTCATATACTTCATTGTTTAGCAACATATGTCAATTTCATTATTGCTCTATCAAAAAAAAGTGTGTTTCGAATCAAATGATTCGACTTGCTAACCATAAATGATGGGTGAGGTACTCTTTATTTTAGAATTCAAACCAATTAATATCAATAAGAAAAGCAATTCAAGATCAAGAACTTTATTGTTTGTTGCAATTGAATGAATTCATGTTATAGACGATTCATGGAAATTGTTTTTATAATGAATATGGTCGTTAAGAAAGAGTCAACAGATTATTTCATGGTAAATGAATGAAAAATATTTCTTGTAACAAGAAGAGGAGCCTAATTATCTTAAAGTGATTAGAAGGTCTGATTATTTAGTAATTAAATAAGTTCACATTGGCATGAAATGATATCCAAGACGAATGACTCATTTGGCTGACAGACGCAAACAGATTTGGAGTAATAATGGTGTTAATACTTGTTTGATTTAATTAATATACTTCATTGGTTAGCAACATATGTCAATTTTATTATCGCTGTATCAAAAAGTGGGTTTGAAATCAAAAGATTCGACATGCTAACCATAAATGATGGGATGTACTCTTTATTTTAGAATTCAACCAATTAATATCAATCGGAAATGCAATTCGAGATCAAGAACTCTATTGTTTGTTGCAATTGAATGAATTCATGTTATAGACAATTCATGGAAATTGTTTTTATAATGAATATAGACGTTAAGAAAGAGTCAACAGATAATTTAATGGTTAATGCATGAAAAATAGTTCTTGTAATAAGAAGTAGAGCCTAATTAGCTTGAGGTGATTGGAAAGTCTCATTATTTTGGAACTAAACAAGTTCACATTGGCATGAAATGCATTCCAAGGTGAATGACACATTTGGCTGATGGACGCAAATAGATTTGGAGTAATAATGGTGTTAATACTTGATTGATTTAATTAATATACTTAATTGTTTAGCAACATATGTCAATTTCATTATCGCTTTATCAAAAAGTGAGCTTGAAATGAAATGATTCGACTTGCTAACCAGAAATGATGGGATGTACTCTTTATTTTAGAATTCAACCAATTAATATCAATAAGAAATGCAATTCGAGATCAAGAACTCTATTGTTTGTTGCAATTGAATGAATTCATGTTATAGACGATTAATGGAAATTGTTTTCATAATGAATATAGTCACGTTAAGAAAGAGTCAACAGATAATTTAATGGTTAATGCATGAAAAATAGTTCTTGTAACAAGAAGCGGAGCCTAATTAGCTTGAGGTGATTAGAAAGTCTCATTATTTTGGAATCTAAACAAGTTCACATTGGCATGAAATGCAATCCAAGGTGAATGACACATTTGGCTGATGGACGCAAACAAATTTGGAGTAATAATGGTGTTAATACTTGTTTGATTTAATTAATATACTTCATTGTTTAGCAACTTATGTCAATTTCATTATCGCTTTATCAAAAAGTGTGCTTGGAATCAAATGATTCGACATGCTAACCATAAATGATGGGATGTACTCTTTATTTTAGCATTCAACCGATTAATACCAATAAGAAATGCAATTCAAGATCAAGAACTCTATCGTTTGTTGCAATTGAAAGAATTCATGTGATAGACGATTCATGGACATTGTTTTCATAATGAATATAGACGTTAAGAAAGATTCAACAGATAAAATTAATGGTTAATGCATGAAAAATAGTTGTTGTAACAAGAAGAGGAGCCTAATTAGCTTGAGGTGACTAGAAAGTCTCATTATTTAGGAACTAGACAAGTTCACATTGGCATGAAATGCAATCCAAGGTGAATGACACATTTGGATGTTGGACGCAAACAGATTTGGAGTAATAATGGTGTTAATACTTGTTTGATTTAATTAATATACTTCATTGGTTAGCAACATATGTCAATTTCATTATCGCTGTATCAAAAAGTGTGTTTGGAATCAAAAGATTCGACATGCTAACCATAAATGATGGGATGTACTCTTTATTTTAGAATTCAACCAATTAATATCAATCGGAAATGCAATTCGAGATCAAGAACTCTATTGTTTGTTGCAATTGAATGAATTCATGTTATAGACGATTAATGGAAATTGTTTTCGTAGTGAACATAGACGTTAAGAAAGAGTCAACAGATAATTTAATGGTTAATGCATGAAAAATAGTTCTTGTAACAAGAAGCGGAGCCTAATTAGCTTGAGGTGATTAGAAAGACTCATTATTTAGGAACTAAACAAGTGCACATTGGCATGAAATGCAATCCAAGGTGAATGACACATTTGGCTGATGGACGCAAATAGATTTGGAGTAATAATGGTGTTAATACTTGTTTGATTTAATTAATATACTTCATTGGTTAGCGACATATGTTAATTTCGTTATCGCTATATCAAAAAGTGAGCTTGGAATGAAATGATTCGACATGCTAACCATAATTGATGGGATGTACTCTTTATTTTAGAATTCAACCAATTAATATCAATAGGAAATGCAATTCGAGATCAAGAACTCTATTGTTTGTTGCAATTGAAAGAATTCATGTGATAGACGATTCATGGACATTGTTTTCATAATGAATATAGACGTTAAGAAAGATTCAACAGATAATTTAATGGTTAATGCATGAAAAATAGTTGTTGTAACAAGAAGAGGAGCCTAATTAGCTTGAGGTGACTAGAAAGTCTCATTATTTAGGAACTAGACAAGTTCACATTGGCATGAAATGCAATCCAAGGTGAATGACACATTTGGATGTTGGACGCAAACAGATTTGGAGTAATAATGGTGTTAATACTTGTTTGATTTAATTAATATACTTCATTGGTTAGCAACATATGTCAATTTCATTATCGCTGTATCAAAAAGTGTGTTTGGAATCAAAAGATTCGACATGCTAACCATAAATGATGGGATGTACTCTTTATTTTAGAATTCAACCAATTAATATCAATAGGAAATGCAATTCGAGATCAAGAACTCTATTGTTTGTTGCAATTGAATGAATTCATGTTATAGACGATTAATGGAAATTGTTTTCGTAATGAATATAGACGTTAAGAAAGAGTCAACAGATAATTTAATGGTTAATGCATGAAAAATAGTTCTTGTAACAAGAAGCAGAGCCTAATTAGCTTGAGGTGATTAGAAAGACTCATTATTTAGGAACTAAACAAGTGCACATTGGCATGAAATGCAATCCAAGGTGAATGACACATTTGGCTGATGGACGCAAATAGATTTGGAGTAATAATGGTGTTAATACTTGTTTCATTTAATTAATATACTTCATTGGTTAGCGACATATGTCAATTTCATTATTGCTGTATCAAAAAGTGAGTTTGGAATGAAAAGATTCCACATGCTAACCATAAATGATGGGATGTACTCTTTATTTTAGAATTCAACAAATTAATATCAATAGAAAATGCAATTCGAGATCAAGAACTCTATTGTTTGTTGCAATTGAATGAATTCATTTTATAGACGATTCATGGACATTGTTTTCATAATGAATATAGACGTTAAGAAAGATTCAACAGATAATTTAATGGTTAATGCATGAAAAATAGTTGTTGTAACAAGAAGAGGAGCCTAATTAGCTTGAGGTGACTAGAAAGTCTCATTATTTAGGAACTAGACAAGTTCACATTGGCATGAAATGCAATCCAAGGTGAATGACACATTTGGATGTTGGACGCAAACAGATTTGGAGTAATAATGGTGTTAATACTTGTTTGATTTAATTAATATACTTCATTGGTTAGCAACATATGTCAATTTCATTATCGCTGCATCAAAAAGTGTGTTTGGAATCAAAAGATTCGACATGCTAACCATAAATGATGGGATGTACTCTTTTTTTTAGAATTCAACCAATTAATATCAATCAGAAATGCAATTCGAGATCAAGAACTCTATTGTTTGTTGCAATTGAATGAATTCATGTTATAGACGATTATTAATGGAAATTGTTTTCGTAGTGAACATAGACGTTAAGAAAGAGTCAACAGATAATTTAATGGTTAATGCATGAAAAATAGTTCTTGTAACAAGAAGCGGAGCCTAATTAGCTTGAGGTGATTAGAAAGACTCATTATTTAGGAACTAAACAAGTGCACATCGGCATGAAATGCAATCCAAGGTGAATGACACATTTGGCTGATGGACGCAAATAGATTTGGAGTAATAATGGTGTTAATACTTGTTTGATTTAATTAATATACTTCATTGGTTAGCGACATATGTTAATTTCATTATCGCTGTATCAAAAAGTGAGCTTGGAATGAAATGATTCGACATGCTAACCATAAATGATGGGATGTACTCTTTATTTTAGAATTCAACAAATTAATATCAATAGAAAATGCAATTCGAGATCAAGAACTCTATTGTTTGTTGCAATTGAAAGAATTCATGTGATAGACGATTCATGGACATTGTTTTCATAATGAATATAGACGTTAAGAAAGATTCAACAGATAATTTAATGGTTAATGCATGAAAAATAGTTGTTGTAACAAGAAGAGGAGCCTAATTAGCTTGAGGTGACTAGAAAGTCTCATTATTTAGGAACTAGACAAGTTCACATTGGCATGAAATGCAATCCAAGGTGAATGACACATTTGGATGTTGGACGCAAACAGATTTGGAGTAATAATGGTGTTAATACTTGTTTGATTTAATTAATATACTTCATTGGTTAGCAACATATGTCAATTTCATTATCGCTGCATCAAAAAGTGTGTTTGGAATCAAAAGATTCGACATGCTAACCATAAATGATGGGATGTACTCTTTATTTTAGAATTCAACCAATTAATATCAATCGGAAATGCAATTCGAGATCAAGAACTCTATTGTTTGTTGCAATTGAATGAATTCATGTTATAGACGATTAATGGAAATTGTTTTCGTAGTGAACATAGACGTTAAGAAAGAGTCAACAGATAATTTAATGGTTAATGCATGAAAAATAGTTCTTGTAACAAGAAGCGGAGCCTAATTAGCTTGAGGTGATTAGAAAGACTCATTATTTAGGAACTAAACAAGTGCACATCGGCATGAAATGCAATCCAAGGTGAATGACACATTTGGCTGATGGACGCAAATAGATTTGGAGTAATAATGGTGTTAATACTTGTTTGATTTAATTAATATACTTCATTGGTTAGGAACATATGTCAATTTCATTATCGCTGTATCAAAAAGTGTGTTTGGAATCAAAAGATTCGACATGCTAACCATAAATGATGGGATGTACTCTTTATTTTAGAATTCAACCAATTAATATCAATAGAAATGCAATTCGAGATCAAGAACTCTATTGTTTGTTGCAATTGAAAGAATTCATGTGATAGACGATTCATGGACATTGTTTTCATAATGAATATAGACGTTAAGAAAGATTCAACAGATAATTTAATGGTTAATGCATGAAAAATAGTTGTTGTAACAAGAAGAGGAGCCTAATTAGCTTGAGGTGACTAGAAAGTCTCATTATTTAGGAACTAGACAAGTTCACATTGGCATGAAATGCAATCCAAGGTGAATGACACATTTGGATGTTGGACGCAAATAGATTTGGAGTAATAATGGTGTTAATACTTGTTTGATTTAATTAATATACTTCATTGGTTAGCAACATATGTCAATTTCATTATCGCTGTATCAAAAAGTGTGTTTGGAATCAAAAGATTCGACATGCTAACCATAAATGATGGGATGTACTCTTTATTTTAGAATTCAACCAATTAATATCAATCAATAGGAAATGCAATTCGAGATCAAGAACTCTATTGTTTGTTGCAATTGAATGAATTCATGTTATAGACGATTAATGGAAATTGTTTTCGTAGTGAACATAGACGTTAAGAAAGAGTCAACAGATAATTTAATAGTTAATGCATGAAAAATAGTTCTTGTAACAAGAAGCGGAGCCTAATTAGCTTGAGGTGATTAGAAAGACTCATTATTTAGGAACTAAACAAGTGCACATCGGCATGAAATGCAATCCAAGGTGAATGACACATTTGGCTGATGGACGCAAATAGATTTGGAGTAATAATGGTGTTAATACTTGTTTGATTTAATTAATATACTTCATTGGTTAGCAACATATGTCAATTTCATTATCGCTGCATCAAAAAAGTGAGTTTGGAATGAAAAAGATTCGACATGCTAACCATAAATTGATGGGATGTACTCTTTATTTTAGAATTCAACCAATTAATATCAATAGGAAATGCAATTCGAGATCAAGAACTCTATTGTTTGTTTGCAATTGAATGAATTCATTTTATAGACGATTAATGGAAATTGTTTTCATAATGAGTATAGACGTTAAGAAAGATTCAACAGATAATTTAATGGTTAATGCATGAAAAATAGTTGTTGTAAGAAGAAGAGGAGCCTAATTAGCTTGAGGTGACTAGAAAGTCTCATTATTTAGGAACTAGACAAGTTCACATTGGCATGAAATGCAATCCAAGGTGAATTACACATTTGGCTGATGGACGGAAATAGATTTGGAGTAATAATGGTGTTAATACTTGTTTGATTTAATTAATATACTTCATTGGTTAGCAACATATGTCAATTTCATTATCGCTGTATCAAAAAGTGTGTTTGGAATCAAAAGATTCGACATGCTAACCATAAATGATGGGATGTACTCTTTATTTTAGAATTCAACCAATTAATATCAATAGGAAATGCAATTCGAGATCAAGAACTCTATTGTTTGTTGCAATTGAATGAATTCATTTTATAGACGATTCATGGAAATTGTTTTCATAATGAGTATAGACGTTAAGAAAGATTCAACAGATAATTTAATGGTTAATGCATGAAAAATAGTTGTTGTAACAAGAAGAGGAGCCTAATTAGCTTGAGGTGACTAGAAAGTCTCATTATTTAGGAACTAGACAAGTTCACATTGGCATGAAATGCAATCCAAGGTGAATGACACATTTGGATGTGATGGACGCAAACAGATTTGGAGTAATAATGGTGTTAATACTTGTTTGATTTAATTAATATACTTCATTGGTTAGCAACATATGTCAATTTCATTATCGCTGCATCAAAAAGTGTGTTTGGAATCAAAAGATTCGACATGCTAACCATAAATGATGGGATGTACTCTTTATTTTAGAATTCAACCAATTAATATCAATAGGAAATGCAATTCGAGATCAAGAACTCTATTGTTTGTTGCAATTGAATGAATTCATGTTATAGACGATTAATGGAAATTGTTTTCGTAATGAATATAGACGTTAAGAAAGAGTCAACAGATAATTTAATGGTTAATGCATGAAAAATAGTTCTTGTAACAAGAAGCGGAGCCTAATTAGCTTGAGGTGATTAGAAAGACTCATTATTTAGGAACTAAACAAGTGCACATTGGCATGAAATGCAATCCAAGGTGAATGACACATTTGGCTGATGGACGCAAATAGATTTGGAGTAATAATGGTGTTAATACTTGTTTGATTTAATTAATATACTTCATTGGTTAGCGACATATGTTAATTTCGTTATCGCTATATCAAAAAGTGAGCTTGGAATGAAATGATTCGACATGCTAACCATAAATTGATGGGATGTACTCTTTATTTTAGAATTCAACCAATTAATATCAATAGGAAATGCAATTCGAGATCAAGAACTCTATTGTTTGTTGCAATTGAATGAATTCATTTTATAGACAATTAATGGAAACTGTTTTCATAATGAGTATGGACGTTAAGAAAGATTCAACAGATAATTTAATGGTTAATGGATGAAAAATAGTTGTTGTAACAAGAAAAGGAGCCTAATTAGCTTGAGGTGACTAGAAAGTCTCATTATTTAGGAACTAGACAAGTTCACATTGGCATGAAATGCAATCCAAGGTGAATGACACATTTGGATGTTGGACGCAAACAGATTTGGAGTAATAATGGTGTTAATACTTGTTTGATTTAATTAATATACTTCATTGGTTAGCGACATATGTTAATTTCCTTATCGCTATATCAAAAAGTGAGCTTGGAATGAAATGATTCGACATGCTAACCATAATTGATGGGATGTACTCTTTATTTTAGAATTCAAACAATTAATATCAATAGGAAATGCAATTCGAGATCAAGAACTCTATTGTTTGTTGCATTTGAATGAATTCATTTTATAGACAATTCATGGAAATTGTTTTCATAATGAGTATAGACGTTAAGAAAGATTCAACAGATAATTTAATGGTTAATGCATGAAAAATAGTTGTTGTAACAAGAAGAGGAGCCTAATTAGCTTGAGGTGACTAGAAAGTCTCATTATTTAGGAACTAGACAAGTTCACATTGGCATGAAATGCAATCCAAGGTGAATGACACATTTGGATGTTGGACGCAAACAGATTTGGAGTAATAATGGTGTTAATACTTGTTTGATTTAATTAATATACTTCATTGGTTAGCAACATATGTCAATTTCATTATCGCTGTATCAAAAAGTGTGTTTGGAATCAAAAGATTCGACATGCTAACCATAAATGATGGGATGTACTCTTTATTTTAGAATTCAACCAATTAATATCAATAGGAAATGCAATTCGAGATCAAGAACTCTATTGTTTGTTGCAATTGAATGAATTCATGTTATAGACGATTAATGGAAATTGTTTTCATAATGAATATAGACGTTAAGAAAGAGTCAACAGATAATTTAATGGTTAATGCATGAAAAATAGTTCTTGTAACAAGAAGCGGAGCCTAATTAGCTTGAGGTGATTAGAAAGACTCATTATTTAGGAACTAAACAAGTTCACATTGGCATGAAATGCAATCCAAGGTGAATGACACATTTGGCTGATGGACGCAAACAGATTTGGAGTAATAATGGTGTTAATACTTGTGTTTGATTTAATTAATATACTTCATTGGTTTAGCAACATATGTCAATTTCATTATCGCTGTATCAAAAAGTGAGCTTTGGAATGAAATGATTCGACATGCTAACCATAAATGATGGGATGTACTCTTTATTTTAGAATTCAACCAATTAATATCAATAGGAAATGCAATTCGAGATCAAGAACTCTATTGTTTGTTGCAATTGAATGAATTCATTTTATAGACAATTAATGGAAATTGTTTTCATAATGAATATAGACGTTAAGAAAGATTCAACAGATAATTTAATGGTTAATGCATGAAAAATAGTTCTTGTAACAAGAAGAGGAGCCTAATTAGCTTAAGGTGATTAGAAAGTCTCATTATTTAGTAACTAAACAAGTTCACATTGGCATGAAATGCAATCCAAGGTGAATGACACATTTGGCTGATGGACGCAAACAGATTTGGAGTAATAATGGTGTTAATACTTGTTTGATTTAATTAATATACTTCATTGGTTTAGCAACATATGTCAATTTCATTATCGCTGTATCAAAAAGTGAGCTTTTGAATGAAATGATTCGACATGCTAACCATAAATGATGGGATGTACTCTTTATTTTAGAATTCAACCAATTAATATCAATAGGAAATGCAATTCGAGATCAAGAACTCTATTGTTTGTTGCAATTGAATGAATTCATGTTATAGACGATTAATGGAAATTGTTTTCATAATGAATATAGACGTTAAGAAAGAGTCAACAGATAATTTCATGGTTAAATGCATGAAAAATAGTTCTTGTGTAACAAGAAGAGGAGCCTAATTAGCTTGAGGTGATTAGAAAGTCTCTCATTATTTAGGAACTAAACAAGTTCACATTGGCATGAAATGCAATCCAAGGTGAATGACACATTTGGCTGATGGACGCAAACAGATTTGGAGTAATAATGGTGTTAATACTTGTTTGATTTAATTAATTATATATACTTCATTGGTTAGCAACATATGTCAATTTCATTATCGCTTTATCAAAAAGTGAGCTTGGAATGAAATGATTCGACATGCTAACCATAAATGATGGGATGTACTCTTTATTTTAGAATTCAACCAATTAATATCAATAAGGAAATGCAATTCGAGATCAAGAACTCTATTGTTTGTTGCAATTGAATGAATTCATGTTATAGACGATTAATGGAAATTGTTTTCATAATGAATATAGACGTTAAGAAAGAGTCAACAGATAATTTAATGGTTAAAGCATGAAAAATAGTTCTTGTAACAAGAAGCGGAGCCTAATTAGCTTGAGGTGATTAGAAAGTCTCATTAATTAGTAACTAAACAAGTTCACATTGGCATGAAATGCAATCCAAGGTGAATGACACATTTGGCTGATGGACGCAAACAGATTTGGAGTAATAATGGTGTTAATACTTGTTTGATTTAATTAATATACTTCATTGTTTAGCAACATATGTCAATTTCATTATCGCTTTATCAAAAAGTGAGCTTTGGAATGAAATGATTCGACATGCTAACCATAAATGATGGGATGGTACTCTTTATTTTAGAATTCAAACCAATTAATATCAATAAGAAATGCAATTCAAGATCAAGAACTCTATTGTTTGTTGCAATTGAAAAAATTCATGTTATAGACGATTATGGAAATTGTTTTCATAATGAATATAGACGTTAAGAAAGAGTCAACATATAATTTAATGGTCAAAGCATGAAAAATAGTTCTTGTAACAAGAATAGGAGCCTAATTAGATTAAGGTGATTAGAAAGTCTCATTAATTTAGTAATTAAACAAGTTCACATTGGCATGAAATGCAATCCAAGATGAATGACACATTTGGCTGATGGACGCAAACAAATTTGGAGTAATAATAATGGTGTTAATACTTGTTTGATTTAATTAATATACTTCATTGTTTAGCAACATATGTCAATTTCATTATCGCTTTATCAAAAAGTGAGTTTGGAATGAAAAGATTCGACATGCTAACCATAAATGATGGGATGTACTCTTTATTTTAGAATTCAACCAATTAATATCAATAAGAAATGCAATTCGAGATCAAGAACTCTATTGTTTGTTGCAATTGAATGAATTCATGTTATAGACGATTAATGGAAATTGTTTTCATAATGAATATAGTCGTTAAGAAAGAGTCAACAGATAATTTAATGGTTAAAGCATGAAAAATAATTCTTGTAACAAGAATAGGAGCCTAATTAGATTAAGGTGATTAGAAAGTCTCATTATTTAGGAATTAAACAAGTTCACATTGGCATGAAATGCAATCCAAGGTGAATGACACATTTGGCTGATGGACGCAAACAAATTTGGAGTAATAATGGTGTTAATACTTGTTTGATTTAATTAATATACTTCATTGTTTAGCAACATATGTCAATTTCATTATCGCTTTATCAAAAAGTGAGCTTCGAATGAAATGATTCGACATGCTAACCATAAATGATGGGAGGTACTCTTTATTTTAGAATTCAACCAATTAATATCAATAGGAAATGCAATTCGAGATCAAGAACTCTATTGTTTGTTGCAATTGAATGAATTCATGTTATAGACGATTAATGGAAATTGTTTTCATAATGAATATAGTCGTTAAGAAAGAGTCAACATATAATTTCATGGTTAATGCATCAAAAATAATTCTTGTAACAAGAATAGGAGCCTAATTAGATTAAGGTGATTAGAAAGTCTCATTAATTAGTAATTAAACAAGTTCACATTGGCATGAAATGCAATCCAAGATGAATGACTCATTTGGCTGATGGACGCAAACAGATTTGGAGTAATAATGGTGTTAATACTTGTTTGATTTAATTAATATACTTCATTGTTTAGCAACATATGTCAATTTCATTATCGCTTTATCAAAAAGTGAGTTTGGAATGAAATGATTCGACATGCTAACCATAAATGATGGGATGTACTCTTTATTTTAGAATTCAACCAATTAATATCAATAAGAAATGCAATTCGAAGATCAAGAACTCTATTGTTTGTTGCAATTGAATGAATTCATGTTATGGACGATTAATGGAAATTATTTTCATAATGAATATAGTCGTTAAGAAAGAGTCAACATATAATTTCATGGTCAAAGCATGAAAAATAATTCTTGTAACAAGAATAGGAGCCTAATTAGCTTAAGGTGATTAGAAAGTCTCATTAATTAGTAATTAAACAAGTTCACATTGGCATGAAATGCAATCCAAGATGAATGACTCATTTAGCTGATGGACGCAAAAAAATTTGGAGTAATAATGGTGTTAATACTTGATTGATTTAATTAATAAACTTCATTGTTTAGCAACATATGTCTATTTCATTATCGCTTTATCAAAAAAGTGAGCTTGGAATGAAATGATTCGACTTGCTAACCAGAAATGATGGGAGGTACTCTTTATTTTAGAATTCAACCAATTAATATCAATAAGAAATGCAATTCAAGATCAAGAACTCTATTGTTTGTTGCAATTGAATGAATTCATGTTATAGACGATTAATGGAAATTGTTTTCATAATGAATATAGTCGTTAAGAAAGAGTCAACATATAATTTCATGGTCAAAGCATCAAAAATAATTCTTGTAACAAGAATAGGAGCCTAATTAGATTAAGGTGATTAGAAAGTCTCATTAATTAGTAATTAAACAAGTTCACATTGGCATGAAATGCAATCCAAGATGAATGACTCATTTGGCTGATGGACGCAAACAAATTTGGAGTAATAATGGTGTTAATACTTGTTTGATTTAATTAATATACTTCATTGTTTAGCAACATATGTCAATTTCATTATCGCTTTATCGAAAAGTGAGCTTCGAATGAAATGATTCGACTTGCTAACCAGAAATGATGGGAGGTACTCTTTATTTTAGAATTCAACCAATTAATATCAATAAGAAATGCAATTCAAGATCAAGAACTCTATTGTTTGTTGCAATTGAATGAATTCATGTTATAGACGATTAATGGAAATTGTTTTCATAATGAATATAGTCGTTAAGAAAGAGTCAACATATAATTTCATGGTCAAAGCATCAAAAATAATTCTTGTAACAAGAATAGGAGCCTAATTAGATTAACGTGATTAGAAAGTCTCATTAATTAGTAATTAAACAAGTTCACATTGACATTAAATGCAATCCAAGATGAATGACTCATTTGGCTGATGGACACAAACAAATTTGGAGTAATAATGGTGTTAATACTTGTTTGATTTAATTAATATACTTCATTGGTTAGCAACATATGTCAATTTCATTATCGCTGTATCAAAAAGTGTGTTTGGAATTAAAATATTCTACATGCTAACCATAAATGATGGGATGTACTCTTTATTTTAGAATTCAACCAATTACTATCAATAGGAAATGCAATTCGAGATCAAGAACTCTATTGTTTGTTGCAATTGAATGAATTCATGTTATAGATGATTCATGGAAATTGTTTTCATAATGAATATAGATGTTAAGAAAGTGTCAACAGATAATTTAATGGTTAATGCATGAAAAATAGTTCTTGTAACAAGAAGCGGAGCCTAATTAGCTTGAGGTGATTGGAAAGTCTCATTATTTAGGAACTAAACAAGTTCACATTGGCATGAAATGCACTCCAAGGTGAATGAGACATTTGGCTGATGGACGCAAATAAATTTGGAGTAATAATGGTGTTAATACTTGGTTGATTTAATTAATATACTTCATTGTTTAGCAACATATGTCAATTTCATTATCGCTTTATCGAAAAGTGAGCTTCGAATGAAATGATTCGACTTGCTAACCAGAAATGATGGGAGGTACTCATTATTTTAGAATTCAACCAATTAATATCAATAAGAAATGCAATTCAAGATCAAGAACTCTATTGTTTGTTGCAATTGAATGAATTCATGTTATAAACGATTAATGGAAATTGTTTTCATAATGAATATAGTCGTTAAGAAAGAGTCTACATATAATTTCATGGTCAAAGCATGAAAAATAATTCTTGTAACAAGAATAGGAGCCTAATTAGATTAAGGTGATTAGAAAGTCTCATTAATTAGTAATTAAACAAGTTCACATTGGCATGAAATGCAATCCAAGATGAATGACTCATTTGGCTGATGGACGCAAACAAATTTGGAGTAATAAATGGTGTTAATACTTGTTTGATTTAATTAATATACTTCATTGTTTAGCAACATATGTCAATTTCATTATCGCTTTATCAAAAAGTGTGCTTGGAATCAAATGATTCGGGTTGCTAACCAGAAATGAATGATGGTACTCACTATTTTTAGAATTCAACCAAATAATATCAATAACAAATGCAATTCAAGATCAAGAACCACTGTATGTTTCTTGCAATTGAATGAATTGATCTTATAGACGATTCATGGAATTGTTTTCATA